>SNQJ01S0009162.1:304698-327050 GCA_010110895.2 Picea sitchensis | reverse complement strand
CAACTTGTACCTCAACCAAAATCCCTCATCAATTTCATCATCCAAATATGATTTATAACTCTGTAATAGACCTGGTTTATATGATCACATACCTGCAAACCTTCCTTAACTTTAAACAACAAGAGACTAGCATTTACATCAAAATTTTCTTTAGTCTCACATGACTAGTTTTGGATTAGTCAACAACCCTAACTTGAAATAATCATAAATTTGTACTTGTAATGAATAAAGATCTGAAACTAATACACAATGTTCTTTAGTTTTTTTTTTGTAATTCCTCCATCTTTCACTACTTGGAACCTATCAGAAAATTAGTTATAGAAAACATGGCACACCTTGTTGAATTCTGGTTTATTCTAGAGAGAGATTTTGTAGAGCGTTCCCTGCACGAAATATTTGTTGAATCTATATGAAACTGTTACACAACGTACTATAGACTTTACTATAACCAACACATTTTGTCTTACTGAATTTTGATCTTTTATGAAGAAGTTATGATATTTTTTCTCGAAACACTTGTTTTTGACTAGTTTTAGGACTAGCCACAAACCCTATTTTCCACGGAGTGTAACTCCAAAAATAAAATGACCCACAAGCTGAATGTTTTACCACATATACTTGGATATGTTTCCTCAATGGAATAGCAATTTCACGATCTGAATAACTCTATAAAAAAAATTATTGTGAAAATGGTGAGATGACCTGTAAATAACATACCTTAGAAAGCATCATCAAAAGAATTTATCCTTCCTTGAATTTCAGACTTCTTTTCTTTACCTTCCCTCAGAAATTTGTCTTAGATATCATTTGGTTACCTCATAAACCTATAGGTATTCAATATTCTCAAGTATGTCTAAAATGAGAGATCCTTGCCTCTTATTTATACTCTCCAAGTAGCTTCCTTAAAAACATCTTCTAGGTCACTTTGCCCACTTTCCTTATTTTAGGGTTGACCCACTTCTAATTTCTCCATTAAATTTATTATTTAAATAATTTGTTTTGTATTCAATTTGAATTATAGTACACTCATCACTTCACTTTATTATTTACCTTTTAAAATCTCTTAAACCACTTTGACTACTTTGACCTTTTGGGGCTTTTATATGACATATGAGGGTCCTTCAACTTCGTAAGGCCATAACTCTCAAACCATGAGGAGTTATGTGACATTCCACATACCACTAGAAATGGAATGACATGTACTATCCATATAGAATATTATTACCTGAAAATATATCAAAACTCATACCGTTATCCATCAAACAAACTTGGGTCCATTACCCAACCTTTGTGCTACGGGGCTTTCTTCAAGGGTTGACATCAATGAAAACCAACCTTAATCAACAGGTGAGATCATCAGGTCCTTAAACTTTCATTTCACTAAGTTATACAATAAAATCCTTGAACTCTTTCGACCTCAGAACAAATCCACTTTCAAGCATTACTACAATGCATTTCCTTCCCCCTATCATCATAGGCTTGAGGAAACATCCATTGATAATCTTGGTTTTGCTCTGCATACTTATTTAGAGTATGAAGAACAACTTGAAAGAATGGGTCTTTCTCAGGGAGAGTCAGTTAAATAAACAGACATGTCCACCCTCTTACAGCTAGTACTAGACATGAATAATTGTATGATAGTGTTTGAGCGAAAGGGAATTGTCTCCCCTCTCACCCCTAGAACTTCATCCTCTTCTGCACCCCCCTTTAGAAATCCAATTGAAAATAATTTTCATCCTAAATCTATCTTTCCTCAAATTTTTTGTAACTTTTGCGAGGAACACCACGAGGAAGCCACATGTGAGGTAAGGAAGAGTGTCAGAGATAATATCTTTGGTAAAATACCAGAAACTACTATCGTTGTCCTAGATTTTGCAGAGCCAGAAGATGTCATGATTGTCAATACTAGGAACAAAGCCTAAGCTTTCAAGGGAAAATTTGATCCTCCCCACAATTCTTCTAGCTCGAGCTCATCCTTACCCGTTGCTACTATTTAGGTTCCTAAGGTTCCTGATAGTTAATGAATAACTTCCCCTCTCCCCTCCTCCAAGTAAAATATCTTGAATCAGTTGGCCAACATCAAAGAAGATGAAACCCTTCTGGACACGGTTGTTGTCCCTGAACAACAAATGCATATGAAACAATTCATGAAAGGAAAAAATCTCGTTGTAGCCAATATTTCTGAAGAGGTAAACGAAGAGGATTCGTCTGTAAATAAAGTAGGTGTACATAACTTTAGATACCCTGTAAAAAATACCCCTTTTTATATTTTTGTAAAGATTATGGATAAAATTTCCCATTATTGCCTCATTGATGGTGGTTCGGGCCCAAGTGTGATGTCAAAGATTATTATGGAAGAGCTAGGCTTGTCTTGTACAAATGAAAATGCCAAAAGCATGCTTTCCTATAATAGTCTACAACAAACAACCATAGGTGAGATTAAAGATGTGACCTTAGTTTTGTGTGCGCATCTTGAAATAAGGACAACCCTTAATATTCAGGTAATCGATATGCCAGTAAGCAATTACTCAATCATGTTGGGAAGATATCGGCAAGCTTTGACAGGTGGATACCTCTGACTAGATGGGACACATTTATCCGTTCCTCGGAACAGTAAAAATATTATAGTCCTTAGAGAGGGAAGGATATTACCTTACATAGAGAGTGTCCCACGGTCCAATGTAAACTATATCGAAGAGGACCTAGAAGTGTATTCCATCTTTTCTAAGGAGGATAACATTCCCATGGAAAACATTGATTTAGATGATGATATGTGGCACATGCACTTTGATGGTTCATGCTCTAATGAAGGTAATGGAGCTGGCATTATCTTGATTTATCCTTTAGGGAAAATCCATAACTTTTCTTACAAGTTGGAATTCACTTGCACTAACAATGCCACTGAATTCAAAGCTTTATTATTAGGCATTGAAAATGCCTATAATCTCGGTTGTATTCACCTTTCAGTTTTTGGGGATTCTGGGCTTGTTGTGAATCTTGTACGTAAAATATACTCTCCTAGAAACAAGATGATGAAACTATACACCCAAACTGTTTGGGAATTATCTCGAACCTCTTATATTTCAACATCACTCATGTTAAGAAGGAGTTGAATTTGATGGTCGATCGGTTAGTTGTCTTCGCAACTTCTCTTAATCAACAACCTTTGCCTCACAGGCCTGATGGTTCTTTTCAATCTCTATATCATCAACATGTTGCTCACAATATAGAATCTTGGTAGACCCTCCCTAACAATGAGAAAAATTGTGCTCTCATTCGAGATGAACCTCTTAAGCCCAAGGAAATAATATCCATAGAAAACAACAAGATCCCTAAGGTCCTGACTCCTCTAGAGATTTCATTTCCCTCGAGTGATGTAGGCAATAAAGAGAGAAAAAAAGAAGAGGAGTCAATAAATAAGGTGGGTGAAACCATCTCCTTGAACATTGGGGCACTCGACTCTTCAAGGAATGTTAACATAAGTACCCAATGTTCTAATAAAGAAGATATGAAGCCAAGCTACTTGGTGAATTTCAATATGTTTTTTCTTGGTCTTATAAGGATCTTCGTGGTTTTGATCCTGGTCTTATACAACATGCTATCCCCATCAAGGAAGGCATGAAACCAACTAGGCAAAAAAAAAATACCTATTAACTCTGCATTTAAAGAAACTTTTCAAAGGGAGTTGGAAAATTTCTTAAGGACTGGGGTTATTTTTCTAGTCTACTCTGAATGGGTTTCCAATCGGGTACTTGTTTCAGAGACCATTGATCATATTAGAACCTGCATTAATTTTTTCATTTTCAGTCAAGCTATTATGAGAAATCCTCCCCTCAATATGGAAATATTTTTGCAGCAGGTTGTAAGGTCACAGATGAGGCCCTTACTTGAATTTTTTTTGGGTTATAGTAAAATCAAGGGAAAAGGGGTAGATGTTCACAAAACCACTCTTATCACCAATTGGGGTACCATGACTCACAAATGCCTTTTTTCTAGCTTACCTGATGCAAGTACCACTTTTAAAATACCTATACACACAACTCTTGATGAATTGATCAGTATCCATATCTACCTGGTTGATCTAATCATCTATGTTAAGGGGCTGATAATTACCTCAGAGTTCCAAGTGTTAATTCTGGGTCCTTTCAAAATTTATTTTGTCTTGGACACTAACTCTTACATTCTAAAGGATTTACAGGAGCAATTATTTTCCTACAACACTAACGGTTCTCGCTTGAAAAATTACGAGGGACCAACGTGAAAAGTTCCATTGTTGTTTGGATTTTCTGTATACTAATAACCTAGATCTGCTTTCAATTTCACACTATTTTCTTTTCTACTTTACAATAGTTTCCCTTCTGCTTTCTGTTTTAAAATTTTCCTACCACTTTTACGTTTCTGTCATTTTGTTGTTGTTGTTTTAATGTTGCATTTTTTTTTGTCATGATTTGTTTCCTACCATCTTTAGTTAATTTGGTCAAAATAAGATGTTGTATCAGTTCTGCCATAGTGACACTCCTGGAAAGAATTGTTAGTCAATAAAAATCAATCTTACATAGTTGTTACGATGTTTCCCCTGAAGACACCCTTGAATTTGTTATCTATTTCTGTTGTTGTCTAGAAATTTGTTTTTGGGGATCTGATGCTTCTACTTTCCTTTTCTTCATCCATTCGAGAATTTAAGAGAGAAAGTACATAAAAATTCTCCTTGAAGTTAAGATTCAATCCATGTTGGATGATTATTCACACAGTGGTAAAACCCCTCATACTTAACACTTTTCATGAGTTATTCCCGAATTCCCGATCATTTTTCCATTAAATCTGCTCACTTCCCCCTGTTGCATAATCTTCTTGGTTATATATTCTTGAACTGTTGTTCTTGGTCTGTGAAAACATGAGTTCTGAGTTCTAAATCTGTTGAAAACAAATTTCCCTGTGGAGTCGCCAGTTTGTTGACGATTAAAAATCGCAACGAGGTTTTTCCTGCAAAGTATTGTTAAAGCCTATTATTATAAGCTAACAAGATAAATAATACTAGTAGGTGAGACCCCCTGGTAGATTGGGAGATCAGATATGATTCTTATTTCATGTTATGTTGCTATTCGACATCGCTTACAGGGTTCTACATGATTGATGAAATCTCGATTTTATTGGCGATGAATAAGGATTATTATGTGTTGGCTCTGATTGAGACAAATGAATGATGGATTAAACATGTTGTGTGTTGTTTCAATTTATATAAGCTCTCATTCCATGTTACGATGGCCTATATTATCCATTGTTATCCTTTCTATCTATTCCTCGATCCATTACTGTGACACCTGCACAAAACACATGTTAGTAACAACATATAAGAAATAGTTGAAAAGAAATAAAAGGAATATAAACAAAATGCAAAAGGAAGAGATTAAACTATATTAATATGCTACTCTACATGTGTTTAAATTAAAAGATCGTTGTTAATCCTAGCTAACACGTTAATAGCTGTGAAATTTGTTGATTTATATGAAACATGGTCGATATGTGTTATCGTATAAGTTGGCAATGGATCATTGTGATATGGGTGGCGCATTTGACAAGTGATGGATGTTAATTCTGATGCATGGTTTAATTGAATGTGTTAATGGGAGGTTGGCTAGTGTGTACTAAGTAATTGAATGAGTGGGGGTGGAGGCAATTTGATTTTACTGCAAGTCATTCCTACTCCTTCCATTGGTCGCCACCCTAGTTGGGCCATTGTTCAACTGTGTTTTGCTATGATTAGGCTTCGAATTTCAAGCAGAGGGAAAACCGCTTGGATAAGCTCGCGTTTTAAAGTGCTTTTGGTTACAGGTATTCCTTTTCTCCATCCATG
Source organism: Picea sitchensis (assembly GCA_010110895.2). Taxonomy (NCBI): domain Eukaryota; kingdom Viridiplantae; phylum Streptophyta; class Pinopsida; order Pinales; family Pinaceae; genus Picea; species Picea sitchensis. The sequence goes on along the minus strand of SNQJ01S0009162.1, from coordinate 321,196 downwards.
AATCTGCTATGGTTATGAAATAGATATTGGCTCGAAATGTATGGGTCTGTTCTTTCCTTAAGTCTGGCAACTGTGTAAATTTGTGATATTTTCCTTGAATGAATCGTTGGTGTGGTTCTCATTGCAATAATGTTGAAGTTACAGTGTTATTGATCATTCTGAGTGTTAGAATCCAAGAACGCCCTCTGTCATCCTTATTGGTCTTGGTTGAAGGGTTTTTATTCGGTCCAGATTGGTTGGTCGTCTCCACGCTTTCTTATCACCATACCCAGTCGTTTGTTGTTATGGGGTTTACTGGGTTTGAAACACCTTGTGTTACTGCGCATTGTTTCACTTGGGTAGGGGTTTGTTCATGCTACTGATGGTTGCACAGTGGATTATATTGTGTCTTCTCGGATTTGTTTTATCTCAGCGTTGTTAGTTGGTTGATTGAGAGAGCCATGAGGGTTATACCCTGCGTGTTCTAAGTGTTGTTACAAGGCCAAAATTGAGCCTTTGCTCCTCTGTTCATAGTCTCTCCTATCTCACGAACTATCACCCTGTCAACGAAGTCATTGGTGGTATACCCTGTGTGTGCATCATTGGTCTCAGAGGTTCTCACCTGATGATGGGAGTCAACTCCAGTCTCCCTGTGTTGGTCCATAGAGCAAACCCTTGATTTCTCAAGCTCAAGTTTTAATAAGGGAACCGTTATGGACTGTCGGTATACTGTTGGTTGTTATGAGTTGATGGGTATTGTCAACAATGTTCAATTTCTGGCTCATCTCTATTGATTATGTTGAAAATGGTGTTGGTTTTGGTATTTAGTCACTGCATTGGTTATTATGACAAATAAATTGATAGAGTCAACATGGTAATTTGGTTGATTAGATAATTGGATTGAATGCACAATCGTTGTCTCTTACATTGTGATTATTGAATTGTTGACCAAGCATTAGTTTTAATTGATTAAGTCACAACAATGCTTTGTGCGTGATGTGTGGGTATGAGTGGCATTCCTACATCATGATAGGTTGAGTTCATAATTGTTTTGATTGTGTGTTTTAAATTGTCGAAAGGGAGTATTGAAATCATGGTATTTATGGAAGGGCCATCCACTATATATGTTATGGATATTATTTGATTGCGCCATCAGAGAGGGTCATGGGTTTTAAAACAATATGGTTTTGTTAATTTGATCAATTTGTGAGGTAAGATCGAGCATATTGTTGTTGCCTTATTGTATTGGATTGATAGCCCAACATCGTGGATGTTTAAATTCAGAGTAATTAGACCTTTCTAGTCAGAGATGATCTCGCGTCTTTGTTGAGTGGTCTGTGTATCCTACAACATCGCATGAGTTGAAATGGTGATTGTTGATACTGTGTGTTTAAATGGAAAGACAAGGTTATTATATTGATAGTTGTGTTTTACTGTCCATTGTGTATGTTTGATGAAAGGCATGGGTTCTGTGGCAGTATGGTCTCGTTGCAATTTAATTGCTAATTGGAATTGAGGGATGAAATCAGACATGCTTTTGTCTCTATGTTTGATTAAGGAAATATTTCATGTAAAGTGGTTGACTTTTGATGCTGAACAGAGTTGGAATAAGTGATTGTGTATTCATTTGGAAATTGTTTTAAAACAGTAAGTGGGAAAATGAGAAGAATCATAACTCTTTTATAGGTTGTTATGGAAGGTATATTGTCTCGTTATGATGAAACTGTGTTAAATATTTATTGATGAACAATGAGCAAGTTAAGACACAAAGTTGATTGAATTTTATACAGTAGTTTTTTAAATTGATCATAGCAATCATTTGGTTGGTATTGGATCTTTTGTGTTGGATATAGAATGGTTTTATGGATCACTTAATTAATTTTATGAACAATATACTCTCTCTTTCCCTACCATTATTTCTATTTTCGCTAATTACAACCCCATCGCCTTCCCACATTCATTTTTCACTCCCTGTTCTAAAATTTAATTACAGTCAAGAAGAGTTATGTATTGAAGAAGTTTGAAATCGCAGTTTCTTGGTTGGATCACAGTGATATATTCTTTGTTTTGAGTTGCAGTTGATTTTTGTTTTCTTTGAGCAGTAACCATGTTTATTTCCCCCCTCATTTTGTCGTATTTTGCTCAATACAAACCCCTCGCATTTCACAGGACCTTTTGTTCACCCCCTTCTCATTGACAATAGTAAAACAATTTATATGGATTGGATTGAATGAGTCTGATATGTTGTTGAGCCAAATTCTATTTCATATTTTTAAGGAGTTGTCATGTATGGTTGTTAAAGGGACTATTTTCTAATCAATCATGCATGCAAGAATGAGCTTTTTCAGCCAAGTTATCCATTGCAGAAGCAATCGAGGGAGAGGTAATTGGAACAGAGGCCCAAAAAGGCCAAGATTCTCCATACATTTTGATGGTGACTCGCAAGAGTTAGGACAGTTATTTCAGGATGGATTTTTCAATTGGATTGGGCAAGGAGTGGTTCAACCTAGGCCTGAAAGGCCTCCCTTACAAGCTCCACAAGCCCCTGGTATTCCCATGCCTCCTCATGTCTCATTGCAACCTGAGGGTTCCGAAAACGATGGATGGCAAGAGATTGTATACCCAACAATCTCCCAACAACGTGGCTGGCCCAATTTTTCCTTACCTTCTCCCCCTCCTATTAACCATATTTTCCAAGATGCACCTGTCCACTCACCAATTCAGTCCTCTCATGCTAGAAAAAAGGTTGAAAACCGAGGCCCACCATGCCCCTTGTTAGCACTCTGTAACTTTTGTCCGGCTGAATAGACAAACGACATAGGTAACGGTTTCAACCAGCTTTAGAGCTGAGGCACTAGCCTACTCAACTCAAAGAGGTATCTCTCGTGTCACTTGATGTTTCTTTGGAAATTGGTGGTTAGATTTGGTTTGGGGGGTTTTGATAAAATTGTTGGCAACGAAGGGGAGGAACACTTTGGGCTATGGAGTCAAAATTCTGAAATTGAATGAAAATGTTGACTGGACCGTAGAACGCTCCAAAGGATAAAGGCTAAATGAGGCAATGAATCTGAGTTATTCTTAAATTTAAATAGAGTGTGGGAAGATAGAGAAAACAAATAACTTCATCAGAGCATTACTGAAATGAATTCTGAATAAGTTAAGAAGACAATCACATAGTTTAAATTGCTTACGCTAAGAGCATCACAAGATGAATTATGGGCCTTTAACTCTCCAATTTAAACAGAAGAAAATGTAAATGAAGTAACAGGTCATGGGAAATAGATACGATGAAATGAAACAAAGCTCATACCACCACCCGTTAGAATATTTTCATAGAGACTTCAAAATATTTTGCATTTATATTCAATTTAGATTCAGAAAATTTACAAAATAGAGTCTAATACACCCAAAAGGTGCTCTTGCACTTCTTACAACATTAATTCATTCAAGTAACCCAATACTTATACAATTTGATCAAAATAACTGAAATTTGAAGCGTTTCAGCTCCCAAAATGATTTCGACTGACAGTTTCGGTATACGAAACGATTTACAATAATTGACAAAAACGTTTTGAAATTATGGGCGATTTCTCTGACTAGTTTGATTCCTTCTTGCCATCTGTCTCGCTCTGGTCTTCTGTCAGATTTGAAAACTTGATGGAACTTGGGGATCACTAACTGGATCCATCGATATTGCACTTTGTCTTACCAAACTACACGATTTCCTTCCATTGCGAATCAGAGGGGATTCTGCAATCCATCATCTCTTTAATCAAAATCTCCAAGTCAATGCACGTGGTATAGGACATAGTCAGCATGCCGAATTTCACTATCTTGAACTTATTCAAAATTTCGAAGTATGTAGCCAGATATTCTACCAGACTTGGGCCTTTCAAACTTTCTTCTATAGCTTCAAATTTAGAATGGTCCATTTTTCATTACATGAGGAGAGTATTGTAATCTTCCCGATTGTATAATGAACCTCTGCCATTCCAAAATGATGGGAGGCCTTTGATAAACAATTGTTCAAATGCATCTTTAAATTCATGTATGTTGTGCTCCATTTGCATAGCTTTGTTTTGGACCGATCTAAGCAGGTTATGTTTGGTGATGATTTTCCTAGATGAAATGATCAATGCAGTCTTGTATTTTACCCTGATAGTTTGAAGATCGACAGTTGGCATAGAATTTAGCAAGTCAATAGCATTTTTGGCCCATTCTGAGGGATTCTTGGCTAACACTTCTGTTATACATCAAAATTACTCACTTCAATAGTATCACAAGTGTCGCATATTGGTCGCAAGTGTCACAAACATTATCTTGTCTATGTTGTCTCTCTAACGACATCGTAAATACACTTAAGACATCTCAAAGACTAGTCTTGAAGAAGAGAAATCAATTGACAAGGAATACAAGCCTTTTGCCGCTGAGAAATCCACTCAAAATTCAAATTTGGAAGAAAGTGCTCCCCTACATACTGTCAAGGAGAGTTGGCACTCTGTACCCTCTTCTAGGGGAGCGTTCCAACGCTCTGTGTCCATTTTGAGGGAGCACTGGTCTTTTTTGGGTGAAATTTGGTTTGTTGGAGGAAATCAGGGAAGAATCCCCTCAATCTATGAGGTTGGTTGGATTCAAATATGAGTTCAAGGCATGATCTTAGGGAAGATCCACAAATGAAGGAGAGGAATCCTCAACTTATCCCAAATATATCCCGAGTGGTTGGGTCTCTCCAAGGTTATATAAGGATGCCTTCTCATGGTGAAAGGTACATGAAAATATTTGAGGTATGAAACCTATGATCTCATAGGAAACATACAGTGCTGGATAGAGAGATAGAGATACCAAACTTATGATCTCATAACTGGTATTGATATATGGAGATTAAGGATTACACCAAACTTATGATATCATAAGTGAGATACCATTGAAGCATAATCAGTGTGGATTACTTGAGCAAAGGGGTTGGACAAAGAGAGCTGGAAGAATTTGTTGCACCTTCATCAGAGTATTGTAAGTACTCTTCATTTGTTCTCATTAATATACATATATGCTTGGCCTTTTTCTTTCAAGTTTATGTTTGTTCCACATGAGCTTGTCTTCAATAGATATATTTGTATTTGAACTAATCTCGATAGAATAGGAATATTGTTGTATCTTTGTTTGTTCTACAGGACCTATCGAGGAGCTTGGGATTGAAGCTCAACATGGAATTTGTGAGGAGAAACGCCATTTAAAAAGGTACACTTTTCTTCTTCCTCTTCATACATTAGCTTAATTAGATCTAAAAGGATGCCAGTGACCAATGATAGCACCCTTTCTATCTTGGTTTTAGGGGTCTAGATACCAAGAGGGAATCTTCTTGTCCACAGAAGGATTCACCTGTAACAAAAATTGGCGACTCCATTGGGGAAGAGCTCTGATTTTTGTTTCCTTTCCTGGATCTTGTTTTGGCCCTTTTCCCACTTCTTGACCTTCTCCATATTGTCTTTGATTCTTGGATATATTTGATTGGCTATTGATTTCATCACCTTCAAATTGATTGACTGAGTTTGCTTGATTCTTTGACTTTCTGGGAATTTTTTCTGAATTTTTAGAGGCCAACGCCCCCTACCCTTGTTATCAGAGTGTTGACGCTCCCTACTGGTCTTACACAGAGCGTTGGAATGCACCGGTTCCCCTTACACCAAAGCACTGCCCCTTTTTCTGTGCAAAATCATCTAGGGTTTCATTCTCTAAATTTCATTTTTTTCTTTTGGCACTTGCTCAGAGTCTTATCATCTCAGTACATCCTTGATTTGGCCTTCAACACTCTGCTTTCTAAGAATTGATCACATTTTGGTTGGAATTTTGACATTTTTCTTCCTTACCTAGAAGTCACTCTTTGTCTTTGTTGATTTAGAGTCAACTTATTGTTTTCTTCTCATTTATCTGACTGAGTGGAAGCTTTTGTGAGGATGTTCAAAGGTCTATGCACCATTCCATTTAATCTTTGAGGCCATTTTTGCAAGCAATTAAGTTTTGAGTGGTTTCTCTATTCTCCCTATCTTTTTTTGGATTCTTCTTCGCATTTTATTGTCTTCCTTGAATGCTTGCATTTAAAGTATAAGAATTGCATGTTTTTTGACATTTTGGGACATTGTGCATCTGAAATGATGAATGTTTTCTCCTTATCATAGCATAGTTTTCATAGAAATGAAAAGATTGCATCTTCATCTCTTTACATAAATTTTGAGTCGGTAAAAACACCATATTGTCCACACCATTTTCCTTTTGAGTAACAACATCTTTAAAAAATTAAGCGCTAAACTAAAATTGATTAGACATTTTTACATTTTCCTGTAGCAAACCTACATTAGATTAGTTGTAGGGCTTTGGAATAGGTGTGAAAGATAACTTTCCAAAGCTGCAAACAAACATAGGATCTTGTTTTAGGGAGCGGTGAAATCCAATTGCTACATTTTTTCCTGGGAATCCCTTCTCACACAAGGGTCAATCACGAGGTCGCATTGAAACTAACAGGGTCACTCACCCTGCTTTGTTGTTCTTGGTGTAGAGATTGTGCGTATTATGGGGGTCGCTTGAAGGTATACCCACAATGATGAGTGGAAGCCTTTCAAGTTGATTTCGAGCTAGATACCTTGACCTTGCGCATGGATAGGACTATCAACTGTTTCCCCAGGCATCACCATTGTAGTTGGTAACCTTAGTGGCCTATCTCTTTAGGGTATTTACATGAGGTGACTGTGGAGGGGAAAGTCTTCATAGTACCTGGAATCGACGTTGGCCAGAATCACTCAGGCTCCTTGGAGGGTATACCCACGATTATGTGTGGGAGCTTGCACCAAGGTGTAAGTTCGTCAAGCAGGTCATCACCGTAACTTTTCCACCCTCTCTATCTCATCCCCTTCTTACTTTGTTCTCGTGACGTTGGATTTCATCACCAACTAGTGTGCTCATTGTGAGAAGGTTTTGTTTGCTTGCTTGCTTACTAGATTTTTAGCGTGTGTTGTTTCTTCTCCCTAGCAAAATCTAGGTTGGATTTTTATTTTTATGGCATCAGTTCCCGAAAGTACCAATGGAGCAATTCCTGCTCTGGGAGAACCCTTTGTTTTTCCTTATTACGAAAACGTTGGTCCTCCTTACATCACTACTTTGAGCCTTCCAGGTCTCACAATTGGGTTACCGGTATGGTTGTTTTCCACTCTGGTGATCTTGAATGTAGGTTCTTCATATGTAATCACACCACACACACATCAACCTCATGTCGAACTTTCTCCTTCTTCACTCATCAGGTCTCCTTCCATTTCTCCTTCTTAGCCTAGTGAAATCTCTCAAGTGAGTAGCTAGATTGCTAAGAAGAAGAAGAAACGAAAAGAGAAGAAGAAGAACCAGAAAGGGACCAAGCCTCCAACTACATTAGATGTTGGATCCAAGCAACCAACTACTGTTTATAGTACTGGGAGTGTTGATGAGGTCAACAATATTAAAACGAAGAATCTGAAACCCAAATTCCCTTGTAGTCTTTGAAAGGGTGACCACTTTCTAAGGGATTTCCCTAGTATTCCAAAGGTATTAGAAGTGTGGTCCTCCACATCATCGGCCCCTGCTGGTCATGCTGATGACTCCCCGTCATCTAGTGACGTTAAGGTTGGTAAGAAGAAGACAAATGTCAAATTACCTTGTATGTTATGCAAAGGTGATCATTATTCTCACCTTTGTCCTCGCATGGACGAGGCTTCTTCTATTTTGGAAAATCTTCAACTTCTAGCTGGTTATCGTAGGTTTTCCCCCAACCCATCATTAGTTAATGGAATGGTCAATCCGGTTCCATCTTCGATCAATCCAATTGATCTGGTGGTCAATATAGTTTCATCCTCGATTGAACCACTAACCAAAGTAGTTGATCAAGTTCCATCATCAGTCAGCCCCACTCTTCATATACAGAGTGAACCCAAAGTGACTGATCCAGTTCCTTCCTCAGTCAGTCCCACCCTTCATCCAAAGAGTGTCAAAGTGGTTGATCCGATTCCACCATCGATCGATCCAACTCCTCCTCTGACGAGTGTCAAAGTGGTTTCTCCAGTGAATTCATCGATCGATCCCACTCTTCCTCTGACGAGTGCCAAATTGGTTTCTCTGGTTACATCATCGATCAATACCACTCTTCCTTTGAAGAGTGACAAGGTGGTTGATTTGATTTCTTCATCGATCGACCCTACTCTCCCTCTAGAGAGTAAACTCGATATGCCCATGTTTTTCTTGTTGAAACAGGATCTACCGTGTCGGGGGGCATTCCTCTTTCTCTTGCAAAAACCCTTCCAAGTAATGAGGCCATCCTTTTTGATTGGGGTGTGCTAACTGGACCTCGTCTTCCCTCTCACATTCCTTTCAATATTAAAGTAAAATTTTTTGGTCCGAACGTTCCTCGTGCACTGATAGATGAAGGTTCATCCGTTAATATTTTTTCCTCTATTGCTTGGCAAGCTTTGGGTTATCCTTAGCTTATGTCGGTTACCTAGACTATGTTCTCTTTTAATAGAAGAACCAGTCACCCTTTAGGGATCCTTCCTCAGTTTCCCGTAACTTTGGGAGGGAAAATTGTCTTTATTGATGTTATGGTAGTCAAGGACCCCTTGGATTTCGATTTACTCCTTGGGCAAGATTATGTCTATGCCATGAAAGCTATTGTGTCCACTTTTTTTCGTGTGATATATTTCCCACACGATGGAAGAATGGTGACTATTGATCAACTTTCATTTGTTGGCCATGACTTGACCATCAACCCAATGACCTCCCTAAACAGTCCTTATATGCAGTCGATATCACCTCTTCCACAGGTCAATTATGTGGCGTTGTCTCCCATGACTTCAATTTCTGATGACTTGGATCCGGTAGTTGACATGGTGATCTCTTTGGTAGGGATATTGGAGCCTGATCTCCTTACCCCTGGCGATACCCTCGACATGTGTTCCTTCCGGAGCATTCTTCTTCCATCCAGTGAATATCTCTTGGAAGCCATGACTTAGTTTTGTCCCTTGACATGGTGTCCTTCCAGAGAATTATCCTCTTGGAAGCCATGATCAAGAAGAGTCCACAAGAATATTTTTTCCTCTCTGTAGGAAGCTCGCTAAAAAATGAAATAGAAATCTAGGGATTGAACCCAGAGCCCTGAGCATAGTTATTTTCTTGTGTCAAGCTCGTTAAAAAATGAAACAGTCAACTTTCCTGTCAAGTAGAGTCTTTCGCCAGATCTCGTAGATGTCGGGTCAAGTTTTTCGTTAGGTCTCTTCTTTGAACCTTCATTTAATCCACCCTTATCCTTTTTCTCCATCTAGTACATAAATTGGTGACAACCTCAAAGTCGGTGAATGAATTGAATCTTGGGGGGGCATGTCTCCAGCCTTTTGATGATCATTCTAGAGTTAAGCCACTACCTTTTCAAGATGGGGGCTTAGTCTTTGTTCTTTCTCGTGCTCGTAAAAACATGAGAATGTAACCGAGCAACCTTTTATCTCTTTTTCAGGCTCGCATGGATACACAAAAAAGGAACCCCTTGGATTCTCCTTTAATCTCTTTTCAGACACTCTAAACGTGAAAATATTGTCGAGTGATCTTGCTTCCTTTCCCACTCGTTAAAAGGTTTGAAAGGGCGTTTTTTGAGTGATAATTTATATCTTTTTCGGACTCGTGAGACTAACATTGCGAAAAAGGAAAACACTGGAGTCATCTTTAAGTTCTTTTCAGACTCTCTAAACATGAAAATCCACTGTGTTTACCTTCTCTAGACTCATTAAACAATCATACATGGAAGGTCCCATATGGGACCGAACCCTTACTTCTTCCAGTTCATTAAATAAAGGAAGAGGGACTTACCGAAGGTGAGTTATATCGATCATGTGTTACCCTCCTTGAGCTCATTAAATTAAAAAGAGGTACTCATCTATCTGGATGGGGGAAAAAATTGAAATAAGCAAGCCAAGAAGTTTTTGAGAACTTTACCAGTAACTCTTATGGTCGCCCTTGAACATGACACTTTGTCTTTGCAGGCATTTTAATTTGTTGAAACTCTGCACTGAACCAATCCTTTGAGTTTCTTCACTCCTTTGGGTCACCTGACGAAATTCACAACATCCACTGCATCATCAAGTTTTGTTCCATGTCATGTTTCTGTTATTGTGCCTCAGTGTTCAAGGGAAGTATCTGCCTCGAGAGTCATCTATCACAAATATCTTGTTTCAATACCCGTGTCAGTCCATGTTATTTTGATCCACCAATTACATCTTTGTGTTAGTTTCATGTTGTTTATGGGGGATACACCAAGGCCCTCCCTCGACGAGTCTATTCATGTCGACTTCAACACATTATCCATGAGCTAGACTTAGAAACTAGTTAGTAACTTGGGACCTGCATGCCTCAATGGCAGGCCTCCTCACTTTCGACAGTGGGTTTACATCATTGACCTCTGATCGGATGATTCCATGGATGTTCGACTTTAGCTCATCCATTCACATTCGTTGGAATGTACTAGAGTACCTTGGTAATAATTGGCATCAATGGTGATCTCCCTCGTTCTTGTTAACGATTTACCTCATTGACCGGTAATCAAGTGGTTTCTGCCATGTTCGACATCAAGACATTTATTCACATAGTTAGATTTGTACTACATCGAGATCAGTAAGAATACTCTGGTTTGATTAATCACTCTGATATATAATTTTCCCAGGTTGCAATGGCGTTTCTTTTGAAATTTGACACATATACTGTTACATAGATCCACTTTGTATTGGTCATGGCTATGTCTTGTCATCTCATAGATCCACTGTGTATTCTTTGTAGCTACAATTAGTTCAGGTCATAGGAGTATAGATCCACATTTTATCTTCAATGGCTATACCTTTTATCAATATAATTATGGATCCGCAGTGTATTTTATGGCGGCCATACCTTGGAAGTCTTTATCACCCAAGCATAGGTATGCTTGCCTTGGGTTTGAAACATGTCATAATATTTGTTGGATGGTTGTGTGTAGCTTCTATCAGGTTCTCTGCATCTGTACCCTTGCTCAAAAAATACTACAAAGTTCTCCAGTCATCATCATATTCTAACTTCTCACTTTGGGGGGCAATCTATTACACATCAAAATTACTCGCTTCAATAGTATCCCAAGTGTCTCATATTGGTTGCAAGTGTCGCAAGTGTCACAAAAATTATCTTGTCTATGTCGTCTCTCTAACGACATTGTAAAGACACTTAAGACACCTCAAAGACTAGTCTTGAAGAAGAGAAATCAATTGACAAGGAGTACAAGACTTTTTCCACTGAGAAAGCCACTCAAAAGTTAAATTTGGAAGGGAGCGCTCCCCTACATACTGTCAGGGAGCGTTGGCACTCTGTACCCTCTTCTAGAGGAGCGTTCCAATGCTCTGTGTCCCTTTTGAGGGAGAACTGGCCTTTTTTGGGCGAAATTTGGTTTGTTGGAGGAAATCAGGGAAGAATCCCCTTAATCTCTAAGGTTGGTTGGATTCAAATATGAGTTCAAGGAATGATCTTAGCGAAGATCCACAACTGAAGGAGAGGAATCCTCAACTTATCCCAAATATCTCTCAAGTGGTTGGGTATCTCCAATCTTATATAAGGATCCCTTCTCATGGTGAAAGGTACATGAAAAGATTGGAGGTATGAAACCTATGATCTCATAGGCAACATACAGTGCTGGATAGAGAGATAGAGATACCAAACTTATGATCTCATAACTGATATTGATATATGGAGATTGAGAATTACACCAAACTTATGATCTCATAAGTGAGATACCATTGAAGCATAATCAATGTGGATTACTTGAGCAAAGGGGTTGGAAAAAGAGAGCTAGAAGAAGTTGTTGCACCTTCATCAGAGGATTGTAAGTACTCTTCATTTGTTCTCATTAATATACATATATGCTTGGCCTGTTTCTTTCAAGTTTATGTTTGTTCCAAATGAACTTGTCTTCAGTATATAGATCTATATTTGAGCTAATATTATCAGAATACGAAGCTTGTTGTATATTTTTTTGTTCTACAGGACCTATCGAGGAGCTTGGGATTGAAGCTCATCTTGGACTTTGCGAGGACAAACACCATTTAAAAAGGTACACTTTTATTCTTCCTCTTCATACATTATCTTAATTAGATCTAAAAGAATGTTAGTGACCAATGATAGCACCCTTTTTGTCTTGGTTTTAGGGGTCTAGATACCAAGAGGGAATCCGCTTGTCTGCAGGAGGATTCACCTGTAACAACTTCATTAACAACATCACACCTGCTTCGAGCTGTAGCAACCACACTGTCTTTGTCATTTATAAAATTTAGATAAACCCTAAATTTAGAAACTTCTGCAGCAATAACATCCCATATGACATGTTTGGCTCCCTGCAATAATTTTTTTCCCTTTAACCTAGTTTTCAGCCTGCTCACTCTCTCTTGCAAATCTTGATTATATCTATGAAGTTGAGCCATCTTCTCATCCTTCACCTTCATATCTTGTTTCAACTTTTCTATAACCTCGTTGAGACTTTTGATCTCCCATGTTTTGATGCTTACCTGGGATATAGCTTGGACCAACCCGTCAGTGCTAGATCAGCCTCTGTATTAGTAGGTACAATGACAACCATATCTGATGTTGTTGTCTGTGCTTGTGACCAATTCTCTTTCTCTCTTTCCAATTGCAACACTTTATCTTTGTAATTGAGTGCCTTGTCTGAATCTCTCTTTCTCTTGCTCCAAAGAAGTTAGTTATGTTGTTTATGGATGGTCTATAGGTGACATCTTCAGCCTTTTATTTAAGATTTGGATCATTTTATCTGTTTCGTATAGAGAATATTTCACCCCTTGAGGACCTTCAGACTCTATCCTTTTGACCTGTGTCATCTAGGCTTTGTTGGATGCCTTTTCATGTTTCAATTGTCCATATAGTTTGAGTGCATGTGTTGTCAATCTTGTGACCCTCAGACCCAAACTCAGATAATCAAAATATAGCATATCGCTGAAATTTATATGGAACTTTACTTTGTCAGGGGGCACCAATATTTTCATAGTGCATTTTGATCTCATATACCTTATCATCATCAGCCACTGTTGTGTTAAATGTTTTCTTTTCCACATCCCTGATCAAGAGTAAAGAACATTTAAAATGGAAAGTCTTTTCCACTTCAAGCAAAAGGTCCCTTATTTCACTGTTGTCCATACTTCCCTTCACAACGTATTGGTTCATTAAATCTTCCTTGGATTGGTAAACTGCCCCAGGTGTCTAGATAAATATGTGTTTCCTGCTGCTAAAAACCTTTGTGTTGCTTTCAATTTGTGTCCTGTTTTCCGTACCTGCTTCTTCGTTCTTGGTTACACCTTCTACCATTTCCATGCATGTTTTCTCCTTGGGTTCTTCTTCTTCCAGGTCGACTATTTGAGAGGATGATGTGATTTTCATTTTCTTGAGAATATCTTGCTGGTTGCTAGCACCCCAGGGCCTCTGAGCTTCTCCTCTTATTGTAGACGCTCATTTTAGGAGCTTTCATAATCAATCTAGGAGAGGGATTTTGTGTTGGGCTCTACTGGGTAGTTGGTTTCATTTGTTTTTCTTGATCATGTTGCATAATTACCTCCATATCTACATAGGTTTCTAGATTGGCCAACTTATCGAATCCTTCAACATGCTCGTGTTCATAGGGGCCTTGTTTGCTCGCCAATCTTCTCTTTGATATGATCTGGTGCGGGTCGTATTTTATTTCTTGCAACTGTGTGAATCCAAATTCACTGAGTTTGGATTGAATCTGAGGAAAACAAGACTTGTTCTTCACCACAAAGGGACCTACTATGAAATGGAATTTTAGATTTGAAGCCTTGTGTGTTTTCAAAAAATGCTCGGTCTCCGAGATGATCCTTTGTCTTATGAACTCCAAAGAAAATATTCTGGGGGTCAGAAAGACTGGTAAAAGATGAGGTCCTTCCTGGTATCCATATACCCAAATCACGGTGGACTGTATGAACAACATCCAGTCACCTATTCTGCTCTTTGGATTTGGTTGTAAACAACTTTTCATTTCTTCCAGGACCCTTGGCAAGTCTGAACTGAAGATAAGACTATACACTTTGGACATAATCTTATTGATGAAGATAAACATGGTGATCCTTTTACATTCAGTTGAAATGAATGCAGTCTCGGGAAATTCAGTTTTGTTAGATTCCAAGAACATCCTCAGCAAATGGGTGTAATATCTGAAATGTCTTAATGAATTGAAATTCACCAAATGTTGATGCATATTGTCAACAATTAATTTGTCAAAACTAACACAGACTAATTGACCAGACTCTGACATAAAGAAAGTCAAAAGGAAACCTAACATGACTTCTACCACAAACTTGTCATTGTCCAATCCTAAAATTTGACCTAATAGAGAACAAGCCCATTGGACTTTGATGATCATGACGCTTATACTGGAGGGTAATAACAAACTCTCTGAATGGTGCTTGGGCTTGACAACGGTTTGTAGAAATTGAGTTTTTACTTCTAGTGGGAATTCTCTATAAATTGTGATCATTTTCTATTCTTCAAAGGGCTCTGACACCGCAGAAGTAGACTCGGGTATACTGAGGGTGTGCCAGAGCGATGGACTATCTATTTCACACAAAACCTTTGACCCTAATTTATTCAGAATGATACTTTCTTCCTGAGAATATCACTCTGCACGCCAAATTACAAATTTAGGGAAAGGAAAGACTACTTCTATGACGTAAGGTGTGATGGAGGCTTGAGCCACTTCGAGGAAAGGTGGGCGCATTTCAACATTGTCCAACAAGTTTGATCTGAACACATAAATGGGTGAGACTGTTATCTCTATGTCGAAAATGTCGGAGTCTCTATCAATTAGGGATTCTTCTTTGGAGGAATTGTCTTGCTCATTTACGGATAAGACAACAGGATTAGCAGCCATGGCGAAAATACCTGTTAAGCGGTGAGGGAAACACAAATATGTTTCAGTTCTGAGCTCGAACTTCAAATGGATTCTTTACGCCAAGTTTCTGAACGTTTGAATGCTTCAAATTATCATAAAATAATGTCGGGGGTTCCTCCTTTTATAGGTATCTTTTGACATTGGGGGTTGGAGAAAATAGTTTTAGGTGAACCGCTTTTTGCCCCAATGTGCCTCTGAGGGTGCCACACATCCATGATTTAAACCATGATGGTTTTCCCCGGCCTGCCCTCGATTCATTAATCTTCGTACTACTTCAATTGTTGATATGATCCTCAGTCGTTGATCCGGCCTGCTTTGATATCTACGGTGCGCATTCACCCAACGACCGTGGCATCAGGGGTTTGAGAATGTGGTTTAAGTCAGAGTGATTTTTTCCCCGATGTGCCTATGGGGGTGCCACGCATCTGCCGATAAAACCATGACATTTTTCCTCGGCCAGCCCTCGATTGTTTAACCTTCATGCTATTTCGATCCCCAATATGTGCTTTGGCCATTGATCCAGGCCATTTTCAAGATCGACGGTTTGCTAAGTCTCACCCTTCACACTTTCTCCATATTTGTCCATACACCGCCAGATATAGCTTGTCCTCTAAATTATTATATCTCCTTAGCGACACATCCTTTCGCTAAAAATTTCAATACTTGAATACCATTTCGAAAATTGTTATGGTGATAACACCCCTGACAAAGGAAAAGCCACTACTGCCCCTTCCTCACCCTCCAATGGCTCTGATAAATCCGTGTCTTCCCAGATGCATTTGAGGGACGATTGTTCTCACGTGATCAACGATATTAGGCCTAAAGGCTCAGCGCAACCAAAGGCAATCTTAGAGAAATCAAAGGGTGACAACAACAATCAAGGAAAGATTGCATCTCAGAGTGGAAAATATGGTTTTTGAGTTTTATTTTATTTATTGTTGATGACATTTGACTTCAGAAGTTTTGGACAACATGTTTTCTTTGTATATATGAGTAATATATTTTTTGAAAATAATTTAAATGTCAATGAGATAAATTGTCAAATTTGAATGTGATGATGGGAGTCACAAGGAGGGGTGTTTTTCTTAATTAACTAGTTATGTTGTGATTGTTAAGAGCTAAAGGGAGTCACAAGGGGTCCCACCTACTAATTGTTATTTATTTAAAACCCTTATTATGATTTACTACTCTTTCCCCCCTAACTAAAAAGTTGGTTGAGTTTTTTAGTTAACTTAACTAATGAGGTAGTTCAACTACTTCAACCAATTCTAATTTGCTTAAAGGGAAAATAAAGGGAGGAACAAGAGGAGGATAGAAGGAGAAGCATGCTAAGGTTTGCTCTTTGATTTTATGTTGAGATAGTTCACTTTTCATTCATAACTTAATTTTGTTGGATCATGTTGTCATTGATGCCAATGGTTTGATTGATTGATGTCAAGTGATTGATTGATGTCAAAGGATTGATTTATTGATGATTGATGTAATATAATATGTATTATCCTTGATGAGAATGCATAGATGAAGATGGAT
>SNQJ01S0009162.1:268192-295343 GCA_010110895.2 Picea sitchensis | reverse complement strand
ATCCAAAACTAGTCATGGTTGAGACAAGCAGTTGATGAGTTGGCACATACATGAGGTGTATAGTTGATGATGTTGGTACATATTGATGATTCATTGTTTATGAGTAGTTGAAACATGATTTTTATATACTTGGTACATGGTTGGATGCACTTGTTTAAGGTACAGGTTGATTACAGGTTGTTTGGCATAGGTTGGTGCATGGTTGATGCTCTTGTTTATGGTACAGATTGATATCTGTTGAGGATTGTTGCCTCATATCAGTTGGTGCTAAGAATGTAAGTTGATTCTTGCATATAGAGCTGGTGCTCTTGTAGAGTTGTACTCTATTTAGTTGTTGCTGAAAAACCCCTGGATTGAAGTCCATAATAAAAAGAAAAATTGTACATACATCTTGTGTTCCTTGTGTTCCTTGTGTTCCTTGTGGAGATGATTTGTTGATGATATATTGCTGATATATGTTGCTGATATGTATTCACATCTAACTGATTATTAATGACAACAATGAGTAATGAGTAAATGTCGAATGCTAACTAATCAGTTTTGTGTAAGAGGGAAGTTTTGGGAAAACGATCCCCACACTCATTCACCCCCCCCTCTAAGTGTGGTAGGTGTGTCCAACAAATTTATCACAAGCCTAATTCTTTTTTATGATAGCAGGGTCTTATTGTAGACAACAAGATTCAGGGTTGAATTGAATCATTCAGACACTTGTTTTTCAGAGGTGTTGATCTATCTTTGATAGTCTGTGTAGACTTGTCTGTTTGTGAATTAGTTTTCATGACTGACAAAGGCTATTGTGAAAATTCGAGTGGGCAGCAATCTATGGAAAGTTGATCCATATTTTAGAGTTTAGTTCTTGATTTTTTTTCAGAGGTCCTTTTGTATGTTCCATCGGGGATGTCTAAGTTTGACTTTGGTCCGAAATTTCTTCACGGAATTTTGTAAAGAGAATGACTCTTTGGTGAATTGGAATGAAATAAAGGTTTGCTTTATGTCTCATCTGTATTGATTATCATCTTGGTGTATTTGCTTCTATCTCTACATTTATTTCAGCAACTATTATATTTATAAAATCTTATAAATAACGAATTTTCCAGCAAGATTTTATTCATAAAAGACTAGCCTAAGAACTTGTAATCAATACTTGTGAGTTAGGATATTATTTTTTATGTCTATAAACATAGGATGACATTCCCATATATTTTTCTTTAGCCAAGAGGAATCTAAAAATGCTTGAGTAAGATCATTTCATATCTTTTCCTCATCACCAATAATTACTAAGGAAATTCCAAATGGTAAGGAGGTAGAAGCAGGGTAATCTAAGACACTTGCAGGAGTTAGCGCTGCACCTAAAAAGCTGACACATTAGGTAAAGCCGACACAGTAGGGGAAGCCTACTCAAAAGCTGACGCAACAGAAGAAGGGGAGTGGTCCAAAGAAGGATGCACAGATAGGAAAGGACACTTCCCTCGCCCAGGAAACACAATGAAGGGTGGACACATCAAAACAAGAAACCCCTTCGACAACCACTCCCCAAGAAACAGGGCCACCCAAATGACTGATTATACATACAGAGGGGATGCACAAGAAGGCCAAAGATCACAAGCAGTTATTGAAGTATACAATCATCGAGGACAATGTCGATCTTGTCATAGAAAGAGTATAGGATCGTGAAACTGAGGAATTTTAAGAGGCCCAACACCAACGAGGGAGAATACAA
Source organism: Picea sitchensis (assembly GCA_010110895.2). NCBI lineage: Eukaryota > Viridiplantae > Streptophyta > Pinopsida > Pinales > Pinaceae > Picea > Picea sitchensis. The sequence goes on along the minus strand of SNQJ01S0009162.1, from coordinate 293,623 downwards.
AATGAGTTTGATGACATAAGGTAGGTCCTGGAGAAAATAAAATCAACACAAATACCTGAAAGGGGAACAAAACCCTTCCCCACAGCAAGAGAAGTAGAGGCAAGGACTGTGTAAAATGAGGAAGACACCATCCAGACCATAGCGCAGGCAAGTCCAAGATTCCAAGTCACATCAAAGATGTTGCAGATGGATAAGGCCATAGCCCAGACACCACTAAAGGATCTGGCATAGGTATAGTTGGTACTAGCAAAGATACCAACCAAGGCACTGCAAAAACTTCAAGTCAGTGTCATGCAGAAAGTGCAATCGCACGTAAGGTCAGATGCGGAAGAATTGAAGGAAAATAAGAATGGTAAGGATGCCCTGGAACCGGTAGTCGAGTGGGAAAATATCAAGAGAAAAGAGGAAAAAGAACATGTAGATAGATTGGAACAGGGATTGACAGTGATTTATAATCGCATCCCATACATCGCACAAACACCAAAGAAGAGCGTAGAGGAGAAGATAAACCTCATTGCACAAATCATTAGCCATTAAAAGCAAGATATTGAGGATCTCAAATAAAGTCTCAACCCTACAAATCCTCTCGAGGTCCGAGAACAGAGAGCACAAGAATTTGCACTCCTAGTAGCTAAGATGGAGAAAGAAGCAAGGGCAGTAGAAGAACTGTTTGACAGAGCCGCGCGGATATGGACTACCCTTGAAGAAGACTAGAAGGTCCATTAGTGGGAACAAGAAGAGGATAAAATCAATAGTTCCATACAAGAGCTCAAACAAAGGCAGAAACAATGAGCATCACAGAGTGCTTGAAGGGCACTCAAGATATGAAGAAGTTGCAGTCAGATTTGAAAACCACGCAGATACAAAAGCAAGAAATATAAGAAGAACGAGAACCTCTCCAATAACAAACAACACAAATGATCGTGAAGTTGGAGGAGGAGAATACAAGTAGAGCACAGACACAAGCAAAGAGTGCAACATTGGTGCAGGAGGAGATAACAACGTAGATAGTGGAGGCGTTGGCAAATAGAGCTACGCAGATGAAAGGAAAAGGAAATGAAATAGAATAAAAGTTCCTTATTTTGGACAGGGAAGTTCAAGGAGCACTTACCAACTGAGTGGCTTGAGATGAGCCACATGTCAGTGTTAGGGGCTTGTTGGGCACATGCCTATTTTGGGGAAAGACCTAATTTTGGAGGGAAAGGCCTAATTTTGGAGAATAAAAACTGGCAATAAAAGCAACACATGCAAGGAAAAGCAAGATGTAAGAGAAGCAACATGAAAGGTGCATAGGAAGGAAAACATAACCATGATAGGGTTAGGTTTTTGGTAAATATTTTAACAACTATAAGCTAGTAAGATAGTATAAATAAGAACCTAGGAGGTCTAGGTCGGGGCGGTTTGAATACTAGTTCAGTTCGACTATTGTAGTTATGATATTTTTGAAAAGATGTTGAGTTGTAGAAGAGTCAAGTAGGCCATATTTTAAGGGTTAGGTCACAGGCTGAGGAGCCTGATGTGATCTAGTCCACCTCACAGAGGTAACTGAACCTCTTCATGATTGTATGATTGGAGATGTATTGTGTGTGGCACCACATTTTGCAGAAAAGTAAATAAAAGAGCAGAGAATCCAAATCTTTATGGGCGTAGCCCAGGAGGGGGTGAACCATGGTAAAACATGTGTTATCTGTGATGTTTCTTGCATATTTTCCTTCTATCAGTAGTTAGTTTATGAATGGATAAATGAATGATTGAGTTAGATCTATTATAATACATGCATGGGCTTAACAAATGAATGAATAGTAAGAATAATAGATTGAATAATCAGTTTAAGGCCTGAAATAGATAAAATACAATCCCAGATCCCCACTCATTTCTAGACTGCAAGCACTTGAGCATTGCAGTCACCCATAGAACTATATCAGGTGAGACTGTGCAATGCACTATGTGTGTTATGTTACTTTCTGGTTTACCAAGAGGGTTGATAGTTTTACAGGGTTTGTTGGAAACATGTTCATATATGAACCTGGGTCAGCCCAAGAAGTAGAAGTGAAAGAAGTAAACCAAAATATGGTATGAAACATGACATTCGAAATTTTGTGGCAGAATGTGATTTCTATGAATGCAACAAGGGAGAAACAGTCAAACCCACGGGCACACTACAACCGCTTTCGATCCCACCTGATATTTGGAGGGATATCTCTCTGGATTTGATTGTTGGATTACCTAAATCGAGAAATAAGTCAGTCATCATGGTGGTATTTGATCGTATTTCCAAGTATGCTCATTTATGTTCTCTTCAACACCCATTCATCGCCTCCATTGTGGCTCAATGTTTCATGGATCAGATCTTCAAGATTCATGGCATGCCTCATTCTATTGTTTCTGACAGAGATCCCACTTTCACCAACAATTTTTGGCAAGACCTGTTTAGGTTACAGGGCACACAATTTCATCTTAGCACTGCCTATCATTCTCAGACTGATGGTCAAAATGATTTTTTCAACAAGTGTTTGGAAACATATTTGAGGTGTTTTGCATCTAAATGGAAAAATCAATGGGATCAATGGTTACCCCTAGCTGAATGGTGGTACAACACTTCTTACCATACAACTACTCACATGAAAATCCACCTTCATTTATATCATACATGCCTGGCATCTCGAAGGTCCAGGTAGTTAACCAAACTCTTATAGTTCAAGAGTCTATTCTCCATACTCTCAAAGAGAATTTGGTCATGGCTCAAAATAGAATGAAGCAACAAGCAGATCAAGGTCGCTCAGAACTTCAATTTGTTGAAGAGGACCAAGTGTTTCTTCGAATGCAACCTTATAAGAAGACTTCACTCAAGAATGACCATTGTCAGAAACTGGCACCCAAATTTTATGGTCCTTATACAGTTCTCAATCACATGGGACAGGTGACTTATCAGTTAGATTTTCCCATTCATTCTAAGCTCCATCTTGTTTTTCATGTCTCCTGCTTAAAGAAGGTGATTGGAACTAAGTGCCAAAATCTAACCAGTCTTCCCGAGTTGGATGAAGAAGGATCAATTTGGTTGCAGCCACAAGCAGTCTTGGACCACCATAAGCACTGTCTCCGTCAGCGCACCATCAAGGAAGTGTTAGTCTAGTGGAAAGATACAATTCCAGTCAATGCCACCTGGGAGCGAGCTACCATTCTGTAGAAATTTCCTCATATCAATCCTTGAGGACAAGGATTTTTTTAAGGGGGAGGGGATGTTAGGGACCTAACCTCCCTAACCCCTGATGTATGTAGAATAATATATTTTCCATGTAATGAATTCCAATATTAATAAGGCCTAGTAATAAGGAAGAATAAGTCAAATGTAAGAAGACCTAATAGAAGCTTAAGCTTCTAGAAGATCTTCCTCTAGATTGTTCTTTTGATAGATAGATTTAGTATAAATAGGAGTCGAGGGCATGAGAAGTATTGTATTGAGAATTATTGTAATAGAGATTTTATGTGTTCGAGTTTTCCCCCTCGAAGAGACAAGTGAACATTGTTTCCTATCAATAAAGGTATTATTTTGGTGTTGTGGTTACATCTATTGTGTTGTTTCATTGTTATTCTCTGCAATATTTATGCTTTCAACTATTGTAATAGATATGGTACCTTACAATGCCACACCACTGCATAGACTTTGCCTTAGTCTATTTTATGACATCCTCTTCCTTTGATGCAAAGTGCATGTTATGTACCTCGGAACTTGAATATAAAATCTCATACAAATTATCCACGAACAAGATCTAAATTCTCTGCACTTTATTAATATCAAATCCTTGAGGAAGGAAAAAAAATTACAATTGATCCTTTTATTAAAGGAATCCACTCATGTTCACTTTCCTCTTCGAGGGGGAAAACTCCTATTGAGCTAAGCTCCAAATACAGTAATCTTCTACCATGATTCATTACATTTCTTACACTTCTTTATATAATCCTATCTACCTCCTAAGAAATTTTTAGAGAAGGAACATTTCAGTAGGGAGAACCTTCTAGTAATCCTTCTTACAATAATCTATGTTCACACTACTACATGGGCCTTATTTACTAGAAATGGCCTTTTTACATAACAATACATAGTTTTATAATCATTATTATTCCTCTTGGATGCCTTCCATGGCACCCCATATTAACTCCCTAAGTATACTACATTCCATCCCCCTTCACTTGTTTCATCCTTGAAACATGGGAATAAACCATACAATATGATCGACTAAGTAATGTAGCCAACTAGTACCAAGCATGAGCATCCATCCATGCTAGTGAAATCTGAACATGGGGTGAAATTTCTTCCATGCCACTTGATTGGGAATCTGAATGCTCCTTGTTGTGCTACTTTGATATCTCCATGCATAGTTGTTATGACTCCATGTGCCTCTCCATTGGTTTTTGTTCTAGTGACATGTTTGTCCATAATAATTTTTTCTATGTCCACGCCATTGCCTTGATGACTACTTCATTTCTAGGTGATGCGGGTGGCGATATACATCATCCCAAGCTCTTGATTTGTTGTTTTTGGATTCTTCAACATGATGTTCCTTTGAGTAATTTATCTCCTTGGATTTTTCTTCCTTTTTATGTCCTTCCTGGGGATTTTCTTCATGTTCTTATGTAGCTTCTTATTCTTATTCAATCCCAGACTCTTTGTTTGATGTGTCATTAGGTACAACATTTTTTTCTTGTTCAAAACTTCCTCTAGTTCTCCCATAGGCTCTTCTTTCTAAGTAATAAAAATGTCTCACAATGTAATTTTTTTTCTTGAACCATAGCTTCAAAAACTTATTTTTCACAATGACATTAATTGTACCCACTAATTCCATCCAAGGATTTTCCAAAATAACATCCACATCATTCACATCTTGTTGACGGGTCCAAAGGGCATGTCAAGTAGGTAAGGAAGAACACCTGATGGCAGGTCCCAATCAGAGCTATTTTTTTTTTATGATTATTATTACATTATTATTTTTATTTTTAGAGTTCAAATTTTAGTATGGGGGGATTTCCTTTCGCTTGTAAAATAAAAATGAAAGCGATATTTTTTGTGGCCACAACACATATATGGAATGAAAATCAAAATGAAACACATATGTATCCTTAATAAGATTCAAATCTTTAAAAAAAATGAACATTTTCATCATCAACCTATGTGGTTTGCATATTCTTTGTGGGTACTTACAATATTTTAGCCAAGTTATCATGGATGAAATTATGCTTACAACTAGGATTAATAAAAATAATGATATTCTCTTGTTGAATACATCCATGAACCTATAATATGTTGTCACATGAATATAAATCCCTAGTGATCTTCTTGTTCCTCTTCACATTGTGAGACCACTTGTCTAAAACTACTTGTTCATATTCTTTATCTGAAAGTGCTTGAATTTGTTTAGAGTTAACTCCAACCCACCATATGCTAGCATCATCCCTTAAATTTATCCATACCCAATATCACCACAAGTTTCCCCATAATGAATTTATATTTGTATGTATTCTTCGATACTAGGACCATCATATTTTCCATTAAAATACAACTTTCTTTCCATAACCCAAAAAATAGAACTAGGGTTTATAAAAATAACTTAATTTTAATCTATTGGTGTTGGTTTCATTGAAATATGAGCACTCTAGAAAAATATATTTTATTTGCAAATCATGCATCCATCCATAGAAAAACCCTGAAATTGTTGATTTTAAATTGCCAATAACTTCACTTCCTGGACTTTGTTTCAGACTATTTGTTTATTGAAATTAAGAATTTTTTTCGCGAGGAACTCAAATATCCAACCAGTTTATGAAAATTTTGCTCATAATTTTTCACAATTTAATCTGAAGTGTGTCACCCCTTTTTTCCCTTAAAAAAATCTTCAAAAAGAAAAAAACAAATCCTTTCTTTGGCCCAACAAAGAGATTTGATACCAAATTTTATGTACTTCAGATTCTGAATATAAAATCTCATACAAAATATCCATGGACAAGTTAAAAATTCTCCACACTTTATTAATATGAAAACTCTTGAGGTAGGGAAACACCTTACAATTGATCATTTTATGGAAGGAATTCACTCCTATTCAGTTGCCTCTTTGAAGGGGAAACCTCTTATTGAGGTAAGTTATTTTTACAATAATCTTCCACCATGTTTCATTACATTTGTTACACCTTTTTATACAATACTATCTACCTCCTTAGAACATTCTAGAGAAGGAACCTTCTATTAAGTCTTCTTACAATAGTTTGTGTTCACACTACTACATGGGTCTTATTTAGTAACAATGGCCTCCATAGTTACATAACAATACATAGTTATTTAACTATTATTATTCCCATTGCTTACCTCCCTAGGTACCCCATATTACCTCCCTATGTATACTATAGTGAAAAGATAACAAGCTCCTTTTGACTTGTCCATAACTCTGCATAACCAAAATTTATGCATGCATAAAAATTACAGAGGCAAGAAAACATGGCTTCAAAAAAGGTTTTGATGAAGGCTTTAAGATCATTAAAAATACGACTTAAGCACTAACCATGAGCATAAAAAACCCTTTAAACTTATTAAACGATTTATTTGTCAATTATCCATTTGAGATAACACCTCTCCATTAGGAGGCTTTTGGTCTTTAAAAGCTCAATAATCGAGAAAATGAAAGCGCATGGCCTCCATTTTTTTCTCCAATCCCATTAATCCATCATATATGAATTCTACTTGCTTCTAGCATGTCTCAATAATTTTTATTTTCTCCCCGTCTTTTGTTATCACAATGGATATTTCGTTTCCCCCCTTATGTGTTTTCATGAGGTAGGAATTACCACCTTTGAACAAGCTATTATCGTACGATTAGTACTTGTCAAAGCCCAATACAAGCAAATCAAATCTTGTGTAACTACATGATAACCCACCACTGTCACCTTAGTAGGAAATCCCCACGTTTTAGGGATGGATGAGGTCTAGCCTAGGGGATGCGTCCCCAATAACCTTAAGGGATCAGATAGAAAGATTTTTTTCAATCTTAGAGAACCTTCTCACTGGTTACCTAAGTCAAAGGGTCTATGTTTGTGAAATTGAGGAAAAGGAAGAGTTGTGTTTACTTTCCAGGAACAAGAACAATATAGCATATATGAATGACAATTTACAAGTATCAATATGATAAAATACCTCAATAGACAATAGAAAACATAAAATGATGGTTGAAGAAAACTTGCATCAAGATGAGGGTTTATAACAACCAATAGTGTATTGTAACAACACGAGAAATATATATCAGAATTGCATGAAAAGACAGTGAGAAATCAACATTTATCCAATAGATCAATTAACACATATTCCAAGCAATTTCTAAGTATGTTAGTTATGAGTTAGAGTGAATTATGCAGGAATATGAAGCAAATCAGATGGTTGTAGCAGTGTTTTACAACATCAACAATACAATTAGTAGATTAGGCTATTCTAGGGTCAAAGAATGATAGTAAAATCTTTAGAGAATAGAGTTAAGAGTTTGTTTGATCAATTCCTTCACAAGAGAGCAAGTAAACTAGTGTTTTTTAGGGCTATGGAGTCATTTACAACAACAATATAACTTGGAGAAATAATGATGATAATAATGTTCTAAGGATGATGAGTTTAAGTTTGAGATGCTAGCACCTTAGGGCCTTAATCTTCAAGTATGAAAAGATTAACTTTTCTAGAGAACAAGCTCTATTGTGCTCTAGCGAATTCTTCTTCTTCCTTAGACTCTTGAAATATATAGAAAAAAGTTTCTATAACAAGGCTCCTTAAGTGCTACCACTTTAAGTCTTTAGGATCCTACTCTGGAAACGATTCTCTTAAAAATTAAATAGGTGGAATGATCTAGAGAGAGGAAGGAGCACCTTATGCTCCTCTCCTAGGGTTTTAGACAAGCAATATCACAATATTCAATATGGACAAGTCAAATTTACCATAACCATTCAATGTATAAAATGAAATTACATATTTTACTTACTTCACCAAGAATAATCAAGCACAAACTCTAGTTGTAGAAAATTCCACCAAGAAATAGCCAAGAAAGATCAAAAACTTGCTCCTTCAAGCCTAACACATGAGTACAAGAGACCATTTACCCGAAAGAGGGTGAAAATTCCAAACCTCCCTCTCTTGTGTGAAAGGAATATGATTTATGATAAAATGAAAGGAAAGGTCTCTTTGTTTATAATATACCTTGCAACTTAATTTTAAAATGTCAATGTAAAAATAAGAGGGTTGACCTCAAAATTTTCCCTTAGAAAGATTTAAAATTAAATTTTATTCAAAATAAACCCTAAAGGTTGACGTCATCCCTCTCTAGGGTGGTGTTAAGATCCAAGGTGTGACGTCATGGTTGGTCTCGAAAAGAGTTGGGCATCCAAATACTATAAACCATGCCACATGTACAAAAATTCCGCAGCATAGCCCTCTTCCACCAAACCCTAGTCTCCTCCATGATGTCATGAGATAGGTGAGTGACGTCCAAGCCTCCAAAGGCTAGTGTCCAGGTGGAAAGAGTTGGGAGCTCATCTCCTAGCCATGATAGAGTGCCTCCAAAGGAAACAAACTACTTCTTCAATGTGCAAATGGTGATCACAATATTACCTTAGATGTGGGGTCTAGCACCCATCCTTGGGCTCCAAATCCCTCATGAAAGTTTGAACACAATCATCTCTTCATGAATACCTGTCCACAGGGAAGGGACCGCAAAGAAAAAAAAATGTTCCCTCTAAGGGTCCACAAGTCACAAGAATCAAACCAACTAAGACAAATCTAATAATGGAAGCACCCAAACATGTGCATCAACCCCACCCCCCCTCCCCCCTTTTCAAACTAAACAAATTCTCAAAGACCTTATACAATTTTTCAAATGTAGGTGTGGGAGGGGTGTCAAGGCATCCCATTGGGTGACTCAATCCCCACGTCAAAGTTTTTTCCCAAGGGAAACCTATCTACTTCATGTGTGAGTATATGATGGAGTGGGGTAAGACTTCTGGGTATGGAGTTTTATGACATACAATGGCTCGTATTGTCTCTTTTATGGGTGCCTTTGTTGAGGGCTAGCCACATACTTTTCCTCTTCTTTTTTTAAAGCATATTTTTCCAAGACCTTTATTAGCCATTTATTTTATATGTGTTTCCAAGTTGAAGACAATAAGGGGCACTAAAAAGGAAATGCATAGCCCACATATGCTCTACCTTGGTTTGCATGTTTTTCCAAGTTGAAGACAATAAGGGGCACTAAAAAGGAAATGCATATCCCACAAATGCTCTACCTTGGAAAGAAACATTAATTAATTAGTTATTTATTTTATGGGTCCCTCACTTTTTTTAGAGAGGTGTTTTATTTCTCTTGGGATCCCAGGGTGATATTTTATTGCATGATGTTTTTACTAGGGAACCTCTGAGTCTAATGACCCCTTATTCCCATGAAATGAGGTACATGCCCTTCTTGGGTCAATAATCTCTAAAACCCAAAAGATGAGGAGACGAAATTGAAGAAGTATGGAAAGTGATAAGTATGATCGGGAATGGTACGATGACTCTTCAAGGAACCCCCTAGTATCACCCCATTCCCGAGGGTGAACAACTTACTAGGACGTGATGACACCCACCAAGGTTAAATAATGAAAAGGGTATAATTTCCAAGAAAGCGTTTTGTAATCAAGAAATGATTCTTTGCAACATACTCAAATGCTTCAATTATTAAAATGACACTTACCATGAAACCAGACTTATTACCTCATGAAGTAAGACCTGTTTTATTTTGGGGCCAGGCCAACGCGATGGATGCTACTCTAATGTTGGTGATGAATGGTGGTGCAAGTCAATATTATAGGAGGGGCCTTGCGGGGATCTGCTAGTCAATATGGATCTTGACACTCCATGTCTGCTACTTGTGGGCGTTGAGACATGATCTCCTTAGTTACCCCTAGTCTGAGGGGGTAACACAAGAAATACTTTTTTTATTTCTTGTAGAAATTTTATTCCCTATATCATAAGTAGGCCCTCGCCAAACATCACTTCACATTCTACTTCATCAACATAATCAACATCAATGGAAACCCTGGTTTAAATAATGTGTTGATTCTAATGGAATATTTCTCTTGTAACCATCCCAATGAATGTGGCTATAGTATATCACAAGTCTCTTGACCAACCTCATAAACTGAGGTTTTAAAAATAAAATTTCATTGATAATCACTATCAAACATAGCATTTACCTTCTAGTTATTCTCTTGAATTTTGATTTGGAATATCACTTGTATCTCCACTTGCCCTTGGCTGTTCTAATGTGGTGCAAACTAGGTTTTCATCTACATCAGAGATGTTGTCTAACATTATTTCTTTGATAGCTATTATTCCTCCTTTCAAGGACTTGTACCATTTTGGATATAGTTTTGGATAAAGCTTCCAACACTTTTCATATGTGTGCCCATATACATCACATTGTTTGCAGTGCTTCTTGGGATCTTTCCCTCTCTGGTTTGTGGTTGCAATATTTTTTCATTTAGTTTTGTTGGTCTCTTCTTGGCCTTTTTATTACTACCCCTTCTTGAAGTTAAATTTGATGTAAAGTGTTTTCTTGCTTTCCTTATCTATGCTTTACATTCAATAGTTACAATTGCATTACAATATGGTTGAATAGGTCTCTAAAGTATTTCACTAATACCCCAGGTTCTTCCAAAGAGATACCCAACATGAGGGATTCCTTTTGAATTTCGAACATGAATTCTTACACACTTTGTGTTGACAGGTCCAAATGGCTTGTCAAGTCAAGCAGGTAAGTGAGGACGTCCAATGGCAGGTCCCAGTTAGAACTACTCTCATTTGGTGTAGTGTTTCCGACCAGTATGTGGGCCTGGTTATCGCTCAAAATTAGAAGAAGAAAAATGAGAAAGACGATGAATTGTCCTGCAAAGAGTTCTAATTAATTCTAAAGTTTAATCTAAACTGAAAGAAAACTAATCTAATCTAACTACTTCTAACCTATTCTGAGAGAAAAAATAAAAGGTGAGTACAGTGAGAGATAATATCATCATAACCAGTCCCCGAGGTGTAGGATTGGTTTGAAACCTGCGGGGGGAAAAAAATCAGCCATGTTAAGGGTTGGTGTGGCTCAGGTCAGGTGCAATCCTCGGGTGATTTCGACGGCTTAGATGCCCCTAAGTCATGGTTTCTTAGCCACAGGTTAGTCCCACATGTCACAGAAAAACTAACAAACAAAAAAAAAATATCATCATAACCAGAAATAATTCATGTATGCTAATGATAAGTGATAACAAAAATGTTGTAGATACATAAACAATTAGTTGTACAATGCATCCATAACATTATTTTTGTACTCATAAGGAAACATATGACAACATGAGCATATAAAATAGAGTGAAGAAATAACTCATACAACAAAATTATATGCTACTTAGGAAGAAGACAAATGCACAAAGAATAGTCTCATGTACACCTATCAAAATCACAGATTTATGAAATGCCTATTGCTCTTTATTCATTTTGAAATAAGAATTTTGTCTCTCATTCACAAAGGGAGACCTATTTCGATGGGCCAACGGACTACTAGCCCATCGGAGTGGAGAGTTGATGTAACTCCATCCGTTCTGACCAACCTTTAACTCGAGGAGGTTATTAACACGTCCACCCATGACCCCAAGAATATTATTAACACATCTTTCAATGTTTTTTGGGATAATTGCAAGTGTGTTGGGGATTTCATATGTTTTTATATTATTTTTTTTAATTGCACGTGGATGGGGCATATTTATCAATTCTGTAAATCAAGCCCAGAATAGCTCGATGGAAAGCTAAGACATACGAGAAGAAGATTAAAATATCTTAAATAGGAGGAAAACACCAAAAACGCCCATGATAGCTCAAGGAACAAAAGACGACACCATCATACATAGATACTAATATTTGCAAATGAATGTCATTTGTGAACTGCTTGAGGGTGAAAAATAACCATCCGGAAGAATCTCTAGCTTCCATTTGCAACTCTCACATATTTAGTTTTGAAAATGTAAAATAAATTAGGGGAAAATGAAATGAACAACCACAAGAGCTGAAAAGTCTCTCTTGTTTTATAAAAGAGAGCTCACTCAATGTAAGAGGGGACTTTTGTTGGGTATGTATTATATTCTTTGCATGTGTGGGTGTGGGTGTGTCAGATTCGACAACTGCGTGTGGGCGCTTCCTAGGGGGGGCAATTATGGCCCCCCTCTGTTACGCGCAACGTTCAGGGAAGCGCCCCGAAAAAAAATTTGGGGCGGTTTTTGCTATTTTTAGTAGATTTTGCTATTTTTAGAGGTTTTATAAATTAATCCCGGATTAATGGATTAGGGTTTTGGTATCTACGGAATACCTAAAAAAATTGTATATATTGTATGGTGAATGGTGAAATTAATATAATAAAGAGTTGAAAGGTTTTCTCCCGGTTAAGGGTTTTCGGTATAAATCTATGTGTACTATGTGTATGAGCCATTGGTTAATTTCTATTTTTCTTAAGAATCTATATGCATTGCTTTACTTCATAGGTTTAAAACTTACATGTGGTATCAGAGCTCGTTTTTGGCTTCAGAGGGACGCCTTTGTTGCTGAGGGTTTGGCTCGGTTTTGATAGATCAAGTTTATTTTGGGTCTGTGATAAACCTAGGTTTAGTGGGATCTTTTGCAGTGGTTATTCGAGTGTAGAAATAGGAATGGCGAGCTCTTCTAGAATAGAGATAGAGAAGTTCAATGGTAAAAACTTTGAGCTATGGAAGCTCAAGATGGAGGAACTTCTTGTAGACAAGGAACAATGGATCGATGTGGATCTTGGTACACAGCCTACTGGTACGCAACCTACTGGCACACAGGTGACTGGTACACAACCTACTAGTACACAAACTATTGGTACACCACCTACTAGTATGTCAAAGGAAGATTGGGAGAAGTTGGACATATGAGCAAGGAGTATTATTCGACTATGCTTGGCAGATTCGGTGTTGTTGAATGTCTCGAGAGAATCTACAGCCAAGGAACTATGGGATAAGTTGGGGAATTTGTATCAATCAAATTCCCTGGTAAACAAGTTGTTTCTTCGAAATAAGTTGTATCATATTAGAATGGAAGATGGAGATTCTGTGATAGAACATATAAATGCCTTTAATACTCTGGTAAGTCAACTTGTCTCTGTTAATATTACGATTGCAGAAGAAGATAAGTGTATTAATTTTTTATGTTCTTTGCTAGACTCTTGGGATAATCTGGTTGTAGCAATTGGTAGTACCACTCAATCTACATTGAAGTATGAGGATGTAGTTTCATCCCTGTTATCTGAAGAGATGAGGTGGAAAAACATGGATGGTCATATCACAGATGCTTTATCTATAAGAGGTCGTACCCAAGAAAGGAATCATGGTAAGTCTTCGGGGGGAAGATCTAAATCTACAGGTAGACCTAAGTCTATAGAAAAATCTTTGAGGAAACCCTGGAAGTGTGGTAAAATAGGGCATTATAAGAAAGATTGCAAGTCTAAGAAGGTTGATAAACCAAAGGGATCTGATAGTACCTCTTCCACAGAGGCAAAAACCTCCACTGAAGAAGGAGGTGATGTTTACCTGGCATCTACAGGTACACATGCACACCGTGATGTATGGTTGATCGACTCAGGTGCGTCATACCATATGACCCCTCACAGGGAGTGGTTCTTTGAATATGAAAAATACGATGGAAGTGTTGTATTCCTAGGAGATGACTCGACAGCCAAAATCATGGGATGTGGAAGGGTTAAGTTGTTGCTAAAATATGGAAGGATTAGAACTCTCCCTGGGGTTCTGCACATTCCAAAACTATCCAGGAGCCTAATATATGTAAGCAAGTTGGATGATGCAGGAGTGAATACTATATTTGGAAAGGTCACTTGCAAGATGGTACAAGGAGCAATGGTGTTGATGAGGGGATTTTGGTGTGGAAATCTATACAAATTGTTGGGAAGCACTTATATTGATGGGTGCAATAGTTATGTTGTCCCTGAGAAGGAAAATGAAGGAGACAAGACCAATATTGTCCCAGAAAAGAAGACCATGTTGTGGCATCAAAGACTGGGGCATATTGGAGAAAAGGGCCTTCGAACACTACACGATAAAGGTATGGTTGAAGGTATGTCTAATTTCACTCTGGATTTTGATTTCTATGAACATTTCATATATGGTAAATACAATCGAGTAAGATTCCCATTTGGTGTTACAAGAGAAAAGGGGATCTTAGAGTTGATACACAGAGATGTGTTTGGACCTGTTCTTGTTCCATCCCTAGGTAAATCTGTGTATTATGTTTCATTCATAGATGATTTCTCAAGGAACACATGGATTTATTTTCTTAGAAATAAATCTGAGGTATTTAAAAAATTTAAAGAGTTTAAGGCTCTGGTAGAAAATCAGACAGAGAAGAAAATAAAGGTATCGAGGACAGATAATGGTGGAGAATTCTGCGGAAATGAATTCGAAGAATTATGTAAGAAGTGTGGTATAGCAAGGAAAAAGACTACTCCATACACACATCAGCAGAATGGAGTTGTAGAAAGGATGAACAAGACATTGATGGAAAAAGCAAGGAGCATGTTCAACGGTGTCGAGTTAGGACAATAATTTTGGGTAGAGATAATGGGTACATCATGTTACCTGGTCAATCGATCACCTTCATCAACATTGGATGATAAAAATCCACATGAGGTATGGATTGGAAAGAAACCCTCTCTTCAACATCTTAGAGTGTTTGGTTTTGATGCTTATGTACATGTTTCAAAGGAAAATAGGAGTAAGTTGGATAAAAAGGATGAAAAGTGTATCTTTATTGGTTATAAAGATGGCGTGAAAGGTTATAAGCTTTGGAACCAAGAAATCAAGAAGATTGTTTACAGTCGAGATGTTGTTTTCAGAGAGGTAAAAGGTGTTTTCAAACAAGAATTCCTACCAAGGCCAGAAGAACCTGAGAAAATAGAGTTGGAGTTGGATGATGCAAAATCTGAATCATCTGAAGAAGATGAAGCAGAAGAAGAAGAACCTCATACCCTAGTATTGAGGAGATCAGTGAGAGAAAGAAGGAAACCAGAAAGGTATAGTCCACCTGATTTTCGTTCTAATTTTTCTTTATCTATTACTAATGATGATCCCAGAACTGTTAGGGAAGCAGTGAATTCAGAGGATAGTAAACTATGGAAGAAGGCCATGGTTGAAGAAATGGATGCCTTGGATAAGAATGAGGCATGGGATATAGTTGAGTTTCCAGCTAGAAGAAAATCTGTTGGTAGAAAATGGTTGTTTAAGAAGTTTTATGCAGAAGGTAAAGTGGAGAAATACAAATCTCGGTTAGTAGCAAAATGTTATTCCCAGGTAGAGGGAATTGACTTTGGTGAGATTTTTTTTCCTGTTTCCAAGTTAAAATCTATTAGATTTATTTTATCTATTGTTGTTGCTTTTGATCTTGAAGCGGAATAGATGGATGTGAAGAAAACATTCCTACATGGGGATCTGGAAGAAGAAATCTACATTAAGCAGCCAGAAGGATTTGTAGTGAAGGGAAAGAAAGAGCTGGTATGTAATCTAAATAAGTCACTATATGGTCTGAAGCAATCACCTAGGATGTGGTACCAAAAGTTTGACACATACATCCTTGGATTGGGATTTGTGAGAAGCAAGGTTGATCATTGTGTATATTCTAAGCAGGTTGGTAATCACTTCATTTATGTAGTGTTGTATGTTGATGACATTTTATTGGTAGGAAATAACATGGATTTTATCAAGGAGGTGAAATCGCAGCTATCCTCCAAATTTGACATGAAGGATCTCGATGCTGCTAACTTCATTCTGGGAATGGAGATTAAAAGAGATCGTGAAAACATGAAACTCTGGTTGAATCAGATAAAATATGTTGAGACAATATTACAGAGGTTTAATATGCATGGAAGTAAAATGGTCAAGGTTCTTATTCCTATAGGTGTAAAGTTATATGCATATCAGTGTCCCAATAGATAGGAAGAAGAAGAGGACATGTCCCATGTTCCGTATGCTAGTGCAGTTGGTAGTATGATGTATGCAATGGTCTGTACTAGACCGAACATTGCACATGCAGTGAGAGTTTTGAGCAGGTATATGTCAAAACCAGGGAAGGAGCATTGGACAACAATAAAGAGGGTCTTCAGGTATTTGTGTGGCACTACCAATTATGGATTGTGCTACCAAGGAAGACCAAGATTGGACAGAGTGGTGGGCATACATGGCTTTGTTGATGCATACTGGGCTGGAGATCTGGATCGCATAAGATCTACAAGTGGGTGTGTGTTTAACCTATTTGGAGGAGCAATTAGTTGTATGAGAAAAAGACAGGTTGTAGTGGCACTCTCAACTACAGAAGTTGAATACATGGAAACCACTCATGCAAGCAAGGAAACAATATGGTTACAGAGATTGTTTTCAGGTATTGGGTTGGTACAAAAAACAGTGAGATTAGATTGTGATAGTCAGAGTGAAATATTCCTGGGAAAGAACCTAGCTTATCATTCGAAGACAAAGCATATTGATGTTCAATATCACTTTGTGAGAGACATGGTTGAATAAAAGGTGTTGTTGGAAAAGGTTGACACTTTGAAGAACGTTGCAGATTAATTGACAAAGTCTTTGAGCAAAGAAAATTTCTCCTGGTGTAGATTAACAATGGGCATTGCTGCCTTGGATTGTTGACTATATAATCCTGTGGACCCCTGGATGCAAAGAAAACAACAAGTGGGAGAATGTTGGGTATGTTTTATATTCTTTGCATGTGTGTGTGTGGGCGCGTCATATTCGACAATTGTGTGTAGGCGCTTCCTAGGGGGGTCCCATGGGGGGCCAAGTATGGCCCCCCCTGGTTACGCATAGCATTTGGCAATGGGCGGTAGCTTGGGGCAGCGCCCCGAAATTTTGTTTTGGGGTTGTTTTTGCTATTTATAGTGGATTTTGTTATTTTTAGCGGTTTTATAAATTAAACTTGGATTAAGGGATTAGGGTTTTGGTATCTACGGAATACCTAAAAAGTTTGTATATATTGTATGGTGAATGGTGAAATTAATATAATAAAGAATTGAAAAGTTTTCTCCCGGTTAAGGGTTTCCGGTATAAATCTTTGTGTACTATGTGTATGAGCCATTGATTAATTTTTGTTTTTCTTAAGAATCTATATGCACTTCTTTACTTCACAGGTTTAAAACTTACAACTTTTTCCCTTTCTGAATGAGAGACAATATTATTACTTTTGAATGAATAAAGAGCAAGAGGCATTTCAAAAATATGTGATTTTGGTAGATGTACATGAGACTATTCTTTTTGCATTTGTTTTCTGCATGAGTAGCATAAAATTATGTTGTATGAACTAGTTCTTCACTCTGTTCTATATGCTCATGTTTCCTTATGAGTACATAAATAATGTTATGGATGCATTGTACAACTAATTATTTATGTATCTACAACATTGTTGTTATCACTTATCATAGCATACATGAATTATTTCTGGCTCTGGTGATACAATCTCTCGCTGTACTCACCTTTTAGTTTTGCACCTGGGATAGGTTAGAAGTAGTTAGATTAAATTAGTTTTCTTTTAGTTTAGATTAGACTTAGAATTAATTAGAATTCTTTGGGGGACAATTCATTGTCTTTCCCCTTTTTCTTCTTTTAATTCTGAGCAACAACTATGGCCACATATTGGTCGAAAATGCTACACCAAACGAGAGTAGGTCTAATTGGGACATGTCATCGTGCGTCCTTCCTTACCTGCTTGACAGACCATTTGGACCGTCAACACTTTGAACTTGTTCTTGTAGAAGGTATTTCCACCCCATGAATTTTTCTTCTTCATAGCCTATGTGATAAAACAATGATTTTAACAATTCCTTAAAATTCTCTCATTTTTGTAACCATGGGCTTCTTGCCTAACCTCAAGACATCTACATATCTCTCTCACCATAACAACACATGTTTGGACATTTTCAACTAGACAAAATAAATCCTTGACTTTCTTTTCTCTGAGAAAGGTCGAATAGACCTTTAGTTGTTTCAACCAATGATTCACTTTCTCAACGTTAATAGGGGGTACAATAAATGACAAGCAGTGAAGGAATTTCAAAGAGTAAAAAAGATTCTTAGAGACTGAATGATTGATGAAGTATTTGATGTGGAACAGAAAGTAGCGTTACCCTATGTTCAAGTCTCCTGCGAAAAGATTGCTAAAATCCTTAAGAAGAAGAACATTAGAACTACCCTTCAACTGCCTCACACTACTAGAAGCCTCCTTAAATCAATTAAGGACCCATTGGACCATCAACTTCATAAAGGCGTCTATAAGAATCCTTACTCTTGTGGTCTAAACTATATCAGTGAAACTATGAGGTCTTGTCAGGTTAGGATTAAGGAACATAAAGAAGTTATCACCCACAATTGGGTCAAATACTCTACTCTCGTTGATCATTCCTATAAGACCAAACATTAGATTAATATTAAGAATACAAAATTCTTAGATAAATTTATCATTTTTCTAAAATAAAGATTCGAGAGGCGATGGAGATTGTAAAAGAGGATAATTGTATCAATAGGGATGAAGGTCAAGGTCTCAAGTTGAGTAAATCTTAGTTGCCCATTCTTAAAATGTAGCCAAGTTCTCTCTTTTGTTTTCCATATTACCCCTTTCCCTTTGTCTTTTAGTCCTCTTTTTTCTTCTTTTTCTCTTATCCTTTATTATTTTTATTATGTCTTTATGGTTTGTCGTTTTTATGATTTTTTTTTCTTTTCATATATTATTTATTAATTCATTGCTTATTAATAGTTATTTATTAGTCCCTGCCTATAGCTACGTTGACCTTTATTAGTTAGGGTGAAATTGTAACATATCCAAACTTTGTTTAAGATTGTGTTTACATTTTCTAATAATTAGATTTATTTTCAAAAAATAATTAATTTTCCAAATTATGAAATTTCCCTTATCTAATTTCTCATTGGTTGATCGATATTTGATTTGACTTAATTCCCCTCGTGTATGAGAATTATTTTTAACTAATTATCAGAATTAATAAATAATTAAAAAAAAAAATAGATTTCTTAGTGGTTTCTTAAGAGGTTTGCAGTGGAGGTCTCTGCGTGTCTGACAATGATTCAGACCAGTCTCTCCATCTGGAGAGAACTCTTTTCTTCGGCGTGGCCACCTCATCACAGTGTCTACATCTCGCCAGAACTTTATCTTGCTGCCTGGCCACCTGGTCACCGCCTCACCCTCTTTGCACATATGCATGATGCTAAATATTCCAATGCTAGAGACAATTTCTAGAGAGCTTCCTTTCATTTGAAGAAGAGTTCCTATTGAAGCATAATTAGTCTAAAATCTAGCCTTCATGGCTTTAATCTCGCTTCTCTTTATTTCAGCCTCATCCTGGCCTTAACGCTTCACTCAAAACTCTCACAAATTCTGATATGTAAAGAACATTCAACATCCTCGCAAATTCTGGTATGTAAAGAACATTCAAGTGGACACAACATCCAGAAGTGGTTAGTTTCCTTAAAAAGTTTTGGGTGAAAGCAAATTTAGAATGTTTTGCTTGATAGTATTGGGATAAGCTAATAACAAATTTATCAAGACGATATTCAATGCTTTGCATGAAAATATTTTGATTCCAATTAATCTCTGCTTTTTTACAATTTATAATTATTTTGTTCTTTAGTTAATTTGAGCCAGATTCATTGGTTTATTTTTGGGTTCTTTTGTTTTGCAGCAAGCCCTGCCTAGTATTTACAATTTATAATTATTTTGTTATTTCATTAATTTTAGCCAGAATTGATTTATTTTTGGGTTCTTACAAACATAAGAACCGAACAGGAAAAGACAAGAATATGCTAGTTATCCATTTAAGTGATGATTTCCTCTACGATTAATGGTAGAATTTACTCACCAGAGATTTAACACTGTATTTTCCAACCTTGAATGTGAAGGGTGTTAGTTTACATAATTATAATTTTTCATAAAAGTTATGATGTGCAAATTACTTTTAAAATGATGTTGTTGTATGGAAAATCCAAATATGTACATAAATATTATTAAGATTTGCAAAGGGTCTCTAACTACTAAATGAAAGATTCAATCTAAAGAGTGGAGGTGAGATTAGTTTCATATTTCTTGGAATCATTTTCATGAAAACAAGTAATCTTTTTTCAAGGTCAAATCACTACTTTCTTTTGTTTTAAATGACAAGATTTACTTCATTTTAAGGATGGATAAATTAAAAAGCTTTGAGATACAAAGCTCACAGGATAGATTAAAAATATTTGAGATACAAACCCCACTGTTTCATTTTACAGTTGGATAGATTAAAGAACCTTTAGATGTAAAGCTTTGAGATACAAAGATCACACTCATTTTATGGATGGATAGATTAAAAAGATTTGAGATACAAACCCCACTGTATCATTTTCATTTTACAGTTGGATGGATTAAAGAACCACCTTGACATGTAAAGTTTACTTATATATCGGATATTCAATTCTTGTAACAACATCCATTTTAAAAGAAGTACAAGTTCGATATTTTGCTTGACATTTAGACAAGTCTAATAGTGATTTTGCTTCAATTCATACTTAGGTAATGGTTCAACATCTAAATTTGTCTATTTCCTTCTACAAAATGTATAAACTGTCTATTGAGAGCTTCAACTATCTGATATGCGTGCCTCAATTCAGTAGCAAATAGCATAAAAATAAACAGGTGATCAGGAGAGGAGCAATTGTTTGTTCCCACCGACAACATTGTATCATGACTGTTCATTACAAATCGAGAACGACTATTCCAAACTATTCTTATTCCACTATGCATTATCAGGAGCATCAATGACCTCTTTTCCCTTGGCCATCGCTATAATGCTCTCAACATTTTCTAGCAGAGACAACTCAAATGCATTTCTCATGCTGGAACATATACCCTGCAGTTTGGTGAAACGTGTGGGAATGATAAGGAACAAGAGGCCAACATCTCCTCAAGCTAGGCGTGTTGGTTCAAAGTCATTCAACCACAAAACTCTGTCGTCGTTAGCTCAATGCATGGAAACCCTAAGCCCTTCTACGGCTGGATCAAAGCGCGCCACTGTAGAAAATAAATGTGAGAAGACTCACATTGCTAAACCCCACAAGTGGCATATGAATATAAGATAGTTGTAACTATCTTACACTCCCTTCTTGTAATATAAATACCCCGTAGACATTGCCATGTTTGCTCTACTTTGTTTACTCTATTGTTTTTTCACATTGTGGGTCTTACCATAATGGTCCCCAAAGTAAATGAACTATGGACTATCGACCTTTAACTGAATTTTCTCGTGTTCTTGTTGTTCTTCTGAGTTTTTTTATATTTGCTGTCAATCTAGCAATGACAGATGGGAATCTATTGTTATTGATATTTGAGCTTTGCTTTGAAGATTGTTGCAGATCCCAAAAAACAATGATGATGTTCCTTTTACTCTTTTTCGCTGATGTGATATTTTGTTTATTTTAGTTGCTTATGTTATCTGGGTTGTTCTAGATTTTACTATAACTCTCATCGTTTGAATTCTCAAATTCATCCGGGATCTACTTAGTTTCAACTTTCACCCATTTATTTCAAAGTCATATTGATCTATTCAAAATTGGAAAAATGAAGGCCCATATTAATCTTTGTTCTCGCATCCTAGATCCACTCCATTTTTTTTAAAGGAAAAAATTAACTCGAATTTATATGAAGTATAAATTTTTTTACATCAAAACAGTGTCAAGAAACAGTCCCCAAAACAGTCCAAAAATATGGAAACTGAAATACTAGAAAACGCTGAAGGAATTGAGCACACTGTCGGCTGAAATACAAGAAGGATGCTGCAGTGGAAATCTGACAGGAAAATAAGCTCATTTCGGGCTGAAAACACAAGCTGAGGCTGCAATCGATGCCATTTACCCTTCACCATCTCTTGGCAGTTCAAAGATATTAATGCAAGAGGGCTGACTTTCCAAACCATTGTCCGAGTGGTATACCGATAGTCTTCCTTCGATTTTAATCTTTTCGATTTTAGTCTTCCTTAGTATCCTAGATCCACTTAGTTTCACCCATCCATTCAAAGACATATTAATCTTTTCAAAATCAGAAAAATGAAGGTTCTCATCATCATATTGTACTCTTTTGCTGGGGAAATTTATTTAAATCGACATCGACATTGAGTTGGGGAAATTTATTTAAATCGACATCTACATTGAGTTGGTACTAATGGTATTTTTTGAATTTTTTTCAAACCATTCTTTTGTCATATCGTGCATCCAACTTTCCTCTTCTTCTAGAATTTTTTGTAAGTTTGTCTAGCTAGTAGTCTTGTGGGAATCTAAGCTGCAATTTTATGGTTCAGTCCTGTTAGCACACATTATTGATCGGGGGAGTGTTTTCCCTAGGAAGTGACATTATGGCGAAAAAAATGAAAGAAGAGGGCTCAAAAAACCCATCAAATGTTTTTATCCTAAGTCGAGCGATGATATGACATTTTGGTGCCCACGCAGTCCTGGTCATCTCGTCAGCTCCCTATCATCAACGTCCACGTCTACCTGCCAAGCCCTCCCTGCAAGCGTCCAGCAAAGCCCCATAAATGGAAAACATGCAGAGAGAGGTCGTAAAGGGAGACTGTCAATCTGAAGCTTCCTTATGGACAGATTTTCTTGTAAAGCACATAAATGTGCCTGACTCACATCTGACATGAGGAGGCCTGCACAATCTAACAGAGCAGGCGCCGACTGAAAGCGTTAATGCAGTGGTCTGGTCACGCTCCTGGTAGTTGCAACAGTTTTGAGTATATATACTCAGCTTTCATATTTTGTTATGGTCGATGGTTGAGCTACGCTCCCGTATTGTAAAGCTTTGATGAAGCTCTAGTTCTCTGATTATGTAATGGGATTTGAGATTTCTTATTCAATCTAAGTCATCCTTCTTTTCCGTCTCTTTTGCCTCTGGTAATGAATGGCTCGAGCATGGATGATCCAGTCGAGTTGTTGTAACTGTATTGTGATGTATGTTTGATTTCAGTCCGATTATAACTTCATTCAGTTTCTTAAAACTCTGAATCGAAGAGGATCTTGTTTTCTGAGTTTTTTCCTCCTTGGGCTGCTGGAAGACCGGATGTCCATAGAAGACCTTTACGTTCTCCTTACCATTCTTCCTCCTACTCATCTATACTACACCGTACTGACTGAAGTTGAGTCAAGACCTCATCTCCCTATGCATATAAGTCCAGTTTTTTGAGTTAAAGTGATATCATCTTGAGTCTGCACCCATGCGACCCCCCTTAAATTTATTCATTGTGACACGCAAATTGATGGGTATTGGGCTTACTCTCTCTACAATCGAAGGGTGACTTCTAGTGATAACATTTCTGGCGTCGTTGCCAGGGACAAAAGTGAAGATATCTTCCCTGGGAGAACGACAAAGAGCTTTTGATTCTGAAGGTGCATCAGATATCAAAACCATTGAAGATTGTAGCTTGCACTTTGTGACTCCACCATCAAAGACTCCACTGGGGATGATCCCGTTGACAGAAAAATGACCATACCGAAGGGAAAGACCAGGTATATGAAGTCATGTTCTTCTTTATCAACTCATTTCTCTCTTTCCCTTCACATATAAAGAGGATTATCCTCTACTTTGTATATTCAAATGACAATAATCCTTCCTTCATTCATCCATCCTTGGAAGAAGAAGACATGCCCTCTTCTTGTGTTGTAGATGTTGATCTTGTATCTTCACCTCGGCCTATTCATAAAAGTGAGATCTTTATTGCATCTCCTCTTGAAATTGATCACCCTTGTAGCCTTGAGGAGGTTGAAAATAATTCACAGTCTTCTCAAATCTCGTTACCCTCCATTATTCCTACTGAGCATTTCCATCAACTTGTTAATCCTCATGATTAGCCCACTTCTTTTCAAATTAAAATTAGAAATAAGTTGTTTAAACCTCTGAGGCTATCGTATCGCCTTAACCCTTATCCTCTTGATTCCTTTCAATATCTTCCTTGGTTTTTTGGGGAGGATCATGTTACAGCTAAGAGGCACCTGGGGGCCTTTGAGAACTTTATTGATCAGTTTGAGATCATTCATGATGATGTTACCATGAGGTTGTTCTCACGTTTCTTGTCTGGAGATGTTTTTGTGTGGTTTAGATGTCTGGAGGCTGGTTCTATTGGTTCCTGGACCGAGCTATGCCATGTTTTTTTAAAGTGTTGGGGTGAGAACAAATCCCTTGATCAATACTAGTTTGATTTTAATGCCTTGAGGAGAGGGGAAGAGGAAGCCTTGGTTGTCTTCAACAAGAGGTTTTACAACGTTTATCATAGTATGCCTGTGGAGATCAGACCCACAAAGATTGATGCCATGGTGTACTATGACATGGCTCAGCATCTAGAGCTTGTCCTTTTCCTGAGAGAAAGGAAATCTTCATCGTTAAGACATCTGTTTGAAGATGTTGTAGAGGTCGAAGAGAACATCAGGGCTAGCAAGTGGGTTCATAGGTAGGCATATCTCGAAAATTTGCATGTACATGAGAAAGAAGATTGTCAATATGTTTCAGATTCTGAGCAAGTGTAATAGCCAAATAGATTTAAACATCAATTTATTTCATAAACTAAGGCAGTAACTTCATAACAGAATAATAATCTTCATAATAATAACTTCAGTAACTTAAATTTAACAACGAATAATAAATTTAATAACAAATTAAAAACAATGCATAATTTAAATACCTGAACCTGATGCTAATAACCTTTCGTTTGTCCGTTTTCCTTCTTAACCGTTGTTGCACTGTAAAACACTGCCCAAAACCTAGTTCCACCCTGCCAACTAGGTAACTTCCTAGCTCCAGGATATCATATGGATATCCTGGCCCCCGTGCCCAAAACCTCCAGCAACCCCGGTGCCTGACTGATACAATCCCACTCCAAAACTCCACTTCTCTCTGCAAATCCCAGAGCCCCCAAAATCAATCCCCCAATCTCCCGTCAACCTCCTTCCCCTCCATATTCCTCCTTCACCGACTTCCCCCTCATTTACTTCCCTACCTAACCCATTTATTACCTTATCTTATCTTTTCGTCGTTAATGCCCATTATCCCTCCTTTATTATTTTATCCTCTTGTAGTTAATACGTTATCCCTTTCCGGGTACGTAACTTAATTTAACAATATAATTTATTATCCTCCTTTTATTTCTTTACCTTATTAATTAATGAGTTAATTAATACTTAAATTAATCATTGACAATCGTGAATAACTAATTAATAATAATTAATTAGTTAATGTTATTTTAAGAAATAATTATTGTTTAGCTAATCTTTTAGGAC
>SNQJ01S0009162.1:252427-268182 GCA_010110895.2 Picea sitchensis | reverse complement strand
CGACACATATTTGACCAGTTCCATAAACCTGATCTCATATTCTTCTACAGTTTTGTTTCCCTGTACTAAGGCATGAAATGCCCCTACCTATTGTTCCTCGTAGTACATCGGTAGATATTTCCTCCGAAACCTCTCCTCGAAAAGTTCCCAAGATATTGTGTCTGGAATAAGGTGCAGTTGTCTTTCCAGGTTACCCCACCAGTTCAAAGCGTTGTCTCTTAACTGAAAAATTGCGATCTTCACCTTTGAGTTGGACACATAGTCCCTTAAGGCAAAACACCTTGTCATGCCTTCCAACCATGCTTCCGCGCGTTCACTGGCGCGACCTCCGGCAAACTCTGGAAGTTTGATCTTCTGCAATTCTCGTGTGATGTCTTCAGGTGGAGGTCCTCCCCCTGAATCCCTTAACGCTTCTGGATTACCCGTTCCAGACGGTGGGGGTTCCACTTCAGTCCCTGCTGGTTGTCGCCCCTTTAAAGTCTCGTTAATGGCTTCCAACGAGCGCAGGATGAGGGCTAGTTCGGGCGATGGTGGTGGTGGCGCTGGCGGTGTTGGCAGTGCTTGCGACGACGCTCCCCTGCCTCGATTCCCTCGAGTCCTGACCGTCGTGTATGCTTGACCTGCATCAACCAAGGTTGTCAGGGTGAGTTCCAGGATGTTTCAAATTGGTGCTACTCAAACTAGAAATAGGGTTAGGCGTAAGTTTTCTTTACTTGTCTGTAAACAAAGATTACTCCATTAGGGGATTGGCTAGGTTAGGGTTAGGATTAAGCGTCTAAGCTTGATTTCTTCGCCCCTATGAAAAGGACTATTGGTTCCCTTGCCCTATAGCTATGCTAGTCTTGCACCTTACTCGCCACTTCCTATGCTTACTCTCCTAGTGCATATGTCGCCTCCTTCCCACTGGTCCTAGTCTAAGCCCTTTTAACTTTTCGCTTACAACTTGATTAAAGTGACTTCTGACCTTATGTTTATTAATTTACGTCGAAAGGCGTACACCAATTGACAATGGGCACAATCAATGATCTTTTAAGCTTACTTAATCTTAAACCCTTATCTGATGGCTACACATTGAAGATGCTGGCATATTCTTAGTCGTCCTCCAAAATCAATGGGTCCGATTTATTGTTCATAACTTTCTTGCATTTATCAAGGCATCCGTTAACATGTTTACTTTTTAACATTTACCTAATCACATAAAAAAATGTTGTAAGGTTATATAATTACCACGTTTAAATGTTTTAAATAGGATTAGACCGTGGCATCTAAATAATTGTCCATAACTGTCAGCCACGTTTCGGCGTTCACCAGCGCTATGTACCTTTCGGCGTTAACCAGCCGCCAACCACTTTGCGGCTGTGCTAGTTTATTAAAAACTAAAAATCTAGACTAAACTTAATCCTAAGCTTCAATCGCCTTAATCAATCACACATACATTTTTTTTTTCAAGGCACATACATGGTTCGTTGGTGTTTGGTTGTTCCTTAAGGCTTAGGTAGTGGGTGGTCGCGGGTTCAAAACCCATTGACCCTCTAACATTTAATTAGCTTTTTTTTTAATATAGTTTAACTTTATTTTACCTTAATTAAACTAATTAACTTTAATTAAACTAATTAATTTTACTTACTAATTAAACTTTAATTGAATCTTTAATTTGAATTTTGATTTTTTTTTTTTTAAAGAAATATATCAAATGATATATATATATATATATATATATAACACTCATCCCAAAATCTCGTTCTTTTATTGATTTGCTAAATTTACAATTTATTAGTTTATTAATATTTATTTCTATATATTATTTATTTATTATTATTTTTTTTGAAATTGATATCGTAAAGAAAAGAGAAATAAATACAATTATTTGCTAAATAATTAAATTAAAATGGACTTACCCAGCTACGTGCATTTTGCATGTGCTCCACGTGTTAGTCCCACTTATTTCTAAAAATAATAATAATAAGATGATCTTTTAACCTTAACTTTACTATTCCTCTTTCATTTGTTGTGGCTGTGCGAGGAGGCGTGAGGAAGCATGGCCGTCATGGTTAACCCTCTCCTCCATACTACCTGCAACTCGGGCTTTTCTAGTCAATGGAATTAGTCGAAGTTCGTGGTCCAGGAGGCGTGGTTCATGGCTGGCTTGTCCGACAATTTTCTGAACTTTTCCTCTCACCCACCTAGGTATGTTTTCGTTGTTGAATGTTTTTGGTTGTTTTTTCTAAGCTCATTGTACTGGAACTGGGTACGAATATGTAGCTTTGATTGAGCATAGACTTATGTCCGTGTTGCGTGCTATGGTTGCATTCCAATCCCATAATTTGAAGAAGCCCATGAAACCTCGCCCTAGACTACACAAGAAAGGCCACTGCCCCATGGTTACATGAAGAAAAGAGAGGCGTGCAGGAGGACAAGCAGGGTCTCAATATACCTAATGTTCAAATTTAAGAAGGTGGTGGCATGTTCTGGGGGTAGCGCAGATTGCTGTGGTTTTTGCAGTTTCAATTCGCCATTTGCGTTGGCAATTGTCCGCCGGCTGCCGCTCATTCACGTATGGAATCTTGCTATCAAGGCGCGTGGACGTTCAGAAATCTCATGCCCACATTGTAATTCATACCCTAATTTCTGTACTCTGTTCAAGCGCAGAAAATGTTACTTGTATGTGCAATTCAAATGATTTTTTGTTGAAAATAGAATCATGGGTTCCGACAGAAATTGAAAATTTTTCAGTATATAGCGGCGTTTTAGGCTTCAATAATCCGAATGTGAATCTCGTACATGTCTGCATTGATTTTGATTGAATGTCGTGGGTCTGTTCACTGGAATTGTAGCGTGAAATTTAGGTAACTTGGGGTTTGTTTTTTGTAACCTATATAGGGTTTGATGCCAAGATGTCATGAATAATCCCAATTGGGAAAAAATCGATTCAAGGATTAAAGTCTCAGGCATAAATTATTACAGAAAAGGCTGCAAATGCTTGCCAGTCAACAGCAATGCAGTTGTTGTTCTAAGTGGCCGAACGAA
Source organism: Picea sitchensis (assembly GCA_010110895.2). Lineage (NCBI taxonomy): Eukaryota > Viridiplantae > Streptophyta > Pinopsida > Pinales > Pinaceae > Picea > Picea sitchensis. Next base: position 265,155 of record SNQJ01S0009162.1, on the reverse strand, counting down.
TTTCTTTCATTATTGGTGTTACTGTTGTGTCTTCCTATATATATATATATATTTTTATTTTTTTTTAAATTTGAAGATTTAATATTTCTTTGTCGTGGATACTATTTTGCCGAATTCTTTATAAGACCTAGCTTCTCATTTTTTTAACGGTTATGAGCTCGAATTCCATTTATTGAACATCTATTAATTTCTTCTTCTTCTTCTCGACACAGTAAGCACTGCAGAATGATTTTCTGCTTCGTACCATATACGTTTTTTGGCGATTCAATTACCTCTGTGTTAACTATGTTTATTGGGATGTTGTGCATACGAAAGTGTCAATTTCATAACAGGTGAGAGAGTAATGTTAGGTGTTATATTGGATTAATAAATGGCATAAAATTTTGCCCCCAATTAGTAATATCCATGGATTTAGCATAAATCGTATGCCATCCTTTATTGTATTTTTGGTCCCTGAAATGCCTTAGCATGCGTATGTCGGTATATAACAATTGGGTTCAGAGTAGACACGGTTGCTTAGAGAAGATGTGCAGGCCAACAAGAACCACAGAAAATGCACTTTAGTTGAATGCGTAAGCTAGGTGCCTATGATATATGTGCTTAGTTCTCAAAGGTGTCTTCAAGGAGTTCCTAAAAACTTTCTATATTTTTGAACATTGTTTTTTCGACATGTCATAGATGGATATATTCGTAAGTGCGCTCTCCTGTGCACGGAGGCCTTCACAAGCCGACGGTTAGGGGCGCAGTATGCTTCTTCTCATGTGGTGGAGTCAGGGTCTACTTCAATACCTCGCTTGAACTAATAGCTCTAGCTCTCGATCTAGATCTTAAGGGGTGATACCTTTGCTCTAGTTGCTTCATAAACTCCAACCACATGCGCTGCTTTCACTCGGTCAATTGCTTCTGCTCTCATTCAAAAAATGAAACCAACTAACCTTCCCCCGTAGGGACCTTTCAAAAGAAGGCTAGCCTATCGTTGAGCCCACCCCTCCTATCTTTCTATAGATATGCAATAAATAGAATAACTTACAGGTAAAGAAACAAATCAATCTCACCTGCCTCACTCACTTTATAGAATGTTGGCTTATTATTTTTAGAATTATTGAGGTTTCATTAGCAACAGTTTTATGGTTATGTACATTCTAGTTTTCAGCAACGATCCAGTCTGTCATGTCCCAATTATAGCTATCAAGAGTGGGTTCTAGCCTTCATGTTAATGCTTCTGTGGCATGATTTGGTTAAAAGGATTCATTATGCATGTAGGATCCACCCTTTAACACCTTAATCCAGGCCTGGTGCAGCTCACCCTTTTTCTCTAAAGTTTTGTTTACTGCATTGTTCTTTCGATGTTTACAACGTAGTTATAGTTTTTAATTTCTAATCTTCCATTTTCTAGCTGAAGAATAGTTTTTTTTTTTAGAACTTCATCATGGTGGTGCCCTTGTAACAACCCTAGTAGCTTTGTTGATACTTTGGTAAATTTGCTTGATAAACCTTTACATGATTGTGAAAGGCGTTTTAGAGATTGAACTCTGGTAAAGTTTAAATTTTAAAATCTTATTTAATAAGTTGCTAGAAATCTAAATTGTTGAATAAATATATCAAGAAAGAGGCAATACAAAATTCTTAGTTTCCTAAAGTGAATAGTAAAATTTTATTGAAGGTACAAAAATACAAAATATAATTCATTTCAGAAAAATATGCACAACTAACAATTATAGGATGTGTAATGCAATATTCTTTTTCAATTCATTTTGTTTATTTATATTTAGATTTGTTTATCTATTATCAAAATAATAGTACGTTTGGTTTGCAGGTTAGGTGGGACTGGAGCTAGAGCTTGGAGTTGGGAACTTGGCCCATAGGCCCAGATTTCAAACTAAGAAGCTCTGATACCATATGTAATAGCCAAATAGATTTAAACATCAATTTATTTCATAAACTAAGGCAGTAACTTCATAACAGAATAATAATCTTCATAATAATAACTTCAGTAACTTAAATTTAACAACAAATAATAAATTTAATAACAGATTAAAAACAATGCATAATTTAAATACCTGAACCTGATGCTAATAACCTTATGTTTGTCCACTTTCCTTCTTAACCGTTGTTGCACTGTAAAACACTGCCCAAAACCTAGTTCCACCCTGCCAACTAGGTAACTTCCTAGCTCCAGGATATCATATAGATATCCTGGCCCCCGTGCCCTAAACCTCCAGCAACCCCGGTGCCTGACTGATACAATCCCACTCCAAAACTCCACTTCTCTCTGCAAATCCCAGAGCCCCCAAAATCAATCCCCCAATCTCCCGTCAACCTCCTTCCCCTCCATATTCCTCCTTCACCGACTTCCCCCTCATTTACTTCCCTACCTAACCCATTTATTACCTTATCTTATCTTTTCGTCGTTAATGCCCCTTATCCCTCCTTTATTATTTTATCCTCTTGTAGTTAATACGTTATCCATTTCCGGGTACGTAACTTAATTTAACAATATAATTGATTATCCTCCTTTTATTTCTTTACCTTATTAATTAATGAGTTAATTAATACTTAAATTAATCATTGACAATCATGAATAACTAATTAATAATAATTAATTAGTTAATGTTATTTTAAGAAATAATTATTGTTTAGCTAATCTTTTAGGACAGTTAGATTATTAAATTAATTATAATTAATAATCCTATACATCTATTTAAGCAGGGTCGTTACAGCAAGCAGATAGTGAATATGAACCAGATCTGGATCAACAACAAGGAAGTAGGTATGATTCACAGTTGGAATCAGCTTCTTCAACATTTGCATATTTTTCTATGGGCAGGAATGCATATAAATCTTATGATCAGTTTCCAAAACATTTTGAGCATGCAACAGTAGTTGATTGCATAGATAACTGTGTGTTCTTGGTTGATCATAGTTATGATATTCTAAATCCTACTGCACCATTATCTTGTGACCATTCTTATGAAGAAGAGACTGCAACTGTTGATGATCAAGAGTTGGTTTCAAAAGAACAAGGAGGGCATTTATTTGCAAGCAGAGAGAATTTTATAGAGGAGCAGCCATGATTCTGTCGCATTATTCATGATCATGTGGCCATATAAATGGAGTCATACATTTCAGATTTTTTGAAATTTTCAAATTGCATTACTTCACCAATACTCACAGGTGAGTATGGTGTTATGAAATATTTCCAAGACCACACTATAGAGCCTTTTCCTTTATTAATTAAGGAAAGGCATTGGGTGGAAATCGGTTATCCTAGACTCGCAGAAAACATAGAGCAACATGTAAAGGAGGAGCTTAGTGGACAGTTTATCTCTTGTCTAGAATTTGTAATTGAGCAGGTATCACCTGGTATCAACCAGCCTGCATCAATTCTCCACCCACATGTGCACTCTGAGAACATCACACGATGGGTGAGCCGCAATAAAGGACAAGAGTTAATTTCTTACCAATTGAGCTCCCCTGATTATAAATTTGTGACCCTGTGGTATTATATATGGAGCTGTGTTTTTGAAAAGCATTGGAGCCTGTAGATTTATTCACCTTATCATCATTTGGGGGTATAGTCAGTGTTCCAAGCCATGTCCTCATGTTTTTGTCATACTTCCTTAGCCTTTTGTGGATTATCTACAGTAAAGAGAAGGATCATATTACCAGACAGTTTGGGTGGCTATGGTGGAAGTTTGATTTCACCTAGCGCTTTGTAAAAATCAGTTAGCTTAGGTTTTTGTACATAAATAAGCTCTATCAGGAGCAGGTGTGTTTGTTTTATGTCTGTAAGCAGAATAGTGTGCGGGTCGGCCTAGATTTCTCAGCAGGATGTTTTTGAGCATGACTCCATAGCCCAACAGTAAGGCGACTGAAGCTGCAAGTTCTTGGTAGCTCACAGGGAGCGTACCATCCCCCATGGAGCCTAATGTTAGCACACATTATTGATCGGGGGAGTGTTTTCCCTAGGAAGTGACATTCTGGTGAAAAAAATGAAGGAAGAGGGCTCAAAAAACCCATCAAATGTTTTTATCCTAAGTCGGACGATGATATGACATTTTGGCGCCCACGCAGTCCCAGTCATCTTGTCGGCTCCCTATCATCAGCGTCCACGTCTGCCTACCAAGCCCTCCCTGCAAGCGTCCAACAAAGCCCCATAAATGGAAAACATGCAGAGAGCGGTCGTAAAGGCACATTGTCAATCCGAAGCTTCCTTATGGACATATTTTCCTGTAAATCACATAACTGCGCCTGGCTCGCATCTGACATGAGGAGGCCTGCACAATCTGACAGAGCAAGTGTCGACTAAAAGCATTAATGTAGTGGTCCGATCACGCTCCTGGTAGTTGCAACAGTTTTGAGTATATATACTCATTTTTTATTTTGTTATGGTCGATGGTTGAGCTACGCTCTCGTATTGTAAAGCTTTGATGAAGCTTTGGTTCTCTGATTATGTAATGGGATTTGAGATTTCTTATTCAATCTAAGTCATCCTTCTTTTCCGTCTCGTTTGCCTCTAATACTGAATGGCTCGGGCATGGATGATCATGTCTAGTTGTTGTAACTGTATTGTGATGTATGTTTGATTTCAGTTCAGTTATATTTTCTGAGTTTTTTCCTCCTTGGGCTGCTGGAAGACCGGATGTCCATAGCAGACCTTTACGTTCTCTTTACCATTCTTCCTCCTACTCATCTATACTACACCGTACTGACTGAAGTTGAGTCAAGACTTCATCTGCCTGTGCATACCAGTCCAGTTTTCTGAATTAAAGCGATATCATCTTGAGTCTGCACCCATGCAACCCCCCTTAAATTTATTCATTGTGACACACAAATTGATGGGTATTGGGCTTACTCTTTCTGCAATTGGAGGGTGACTTCTAGTGCTAACAAGTCTGACTCTCCTATAAAGTTAAATAGTGACTTATCAAAGATACAAGAGACGAACAAAAAGAGTGACCTCTGAGCAACCTCTTGAGATCACTAGAGTATTATTTTGTAATTATAATTTGAGCAACCTCTTGAGATCATTAGAGTATTATTTTGTAATTATAATTTTATCGTAAAAATTGATAGTATTAAATTTTCTAGTGCAAGTGGCAGTTTTGTCAACGGTGAATAAAAAGAGTGATCTCTGAGTAACCACTTGAGATCACCACTAATACTTTTTAAGTACAATTTAATCCTAAAAATTGATAAAATTTGTAGTACAAGTGGCAGTTTTTTCAACTAACTTTTTAAAGTAAAAAAGAACGATCTATGAGTAACCGCTTGACATCACCACTGTTATTTTTTTAGTACAATTTAATCCTAAAAATTGATAAAATTTGTATTACAAGTGGTAGTTTTTTCAATTAACTTTTTAAAGCAAATTAATTGGAAGACTTTTTTTAGTGTATATTACTTTTTATTTATAAATGGTTAACATAAAAATGCAATTACTTTTTATTTTAATTTATTAATAAATTACTTTTTATTTATTTAAATTATTTAATTTATTAATAATTTACTTTTTATTTATTTAATTTATTAATAATTTACTTTTGATTTATTTAAATTATTTAATTTATTAATAATTTACTTTTGATTTATTTAAATTATTTAATTTATTAATAATTTAAAGAAGTAATTTATTAATAATTAAAAAATTATTAAAAAAAGATATGATGATAAATTTCTTTACTTTGATTTAAAGAATTAATCGAGCACGGCAAATTCATTGTGGTTGGCGCATTTTCCTAACGAGGGGGCAACTAAAGAATCGACTTATCAAATAATTATTTAATTCTGATCACCTTTGCCCCTGTCATTCTTCACTGGCTCCGTTGGAAGCCAAGCACCGGCACCGATATTAGCTTGGGACGTGATCAGATAATGAGACTGGATGAGGGCTCGCTCCTCCATCTTGAATTGCGCTTGAAGCTCGGCTCATTTAATATTTTCAACCTTGCACAGGCGAGAACTCCGACAATTACCCCCTCTTGGCCTGACAATTGGTTGAGGAGCTGCGATTTGAACCTAGATGGACGGTGGGCATTAGATTGGAATCGATTTACCTCTGCTCTAAAAAGTGCTGGCATCTCCCTCACTGAAGAACCCGATTCTCTCATGTGGACTGGAGGGGATGCCTCTGGTCTCCTTTCAGTTAAGAATCTCTATGAGGCCCTCCATTCTCAGTTTCGTTCCGGGTCATTATATTCTTGGTTCCATCTGATTTGGTGTTGGAAGGTTCCCCTGAAATATAAATTGTTTGCCTGGCTTGCCGGCAAAGAAAAAATCCTAACCTGGGATTTGCTTCGCCGGAGAGGATGGGAGGGGCCGGATTCTTCCCTCTCTGCCGCCACGCCCAGGAAGACATTCATCATTTATTGATTCACTGCGATTTCTCGAGGGAGGTTTGGCACTTATTGCTCTCACACTTTAATCTTCCTTCTTCCTGGAGCTGGAGTACAGTGTCTGATTGTTTCATTGTGTGGCTTTCTAATCGCTCCCTTCCGAGCAGCCTGGCTGCCCACGTCTGCTGGAATCTATGGATCGAAAGAAACAAGGCTCTGTTTGATGACCGAGCTCCTTCCACAAACGCAGTTATTTACAGAGTTCTTGCCATGTTCAGCTGGCAGCCTTCTTCAGTCAAGCCCGTCCTTTTTAAAGACATCGACCTGAGATTGCCTGAGGGTTACACCCTTGCTTGTTTTGACGGTGTTGCTCTGGCAAATGGTTTTTGTCGGTGCTGCTCTGGCAAATGGTTTTTGCTGCGGGGCTGGGGCTTCTTCAAGTCTCATCAGTCGAGAATCACCAAATGGTTTCTCAACTGTGGTTCAGGATCGAATACCAAAGCGGAGCTTTTGGGACTTTGGGCTTCCCTCTCGTTAGCTTCCTCTTGGTCCATCACTCATCTTCTGGTTCACGGTGATTCGAGCGTCATCATCGACTGGATTAATCTAAAAACAGAGCTTCACTCTGTCCAGATTGAAGGCTGGAAAAAAAAGACGCTGGACCTTTCCCAAAGCTTCACAAGTATAAACTTTCAGCACTTCCCAAGATCCTTCAACTGTGAAGCGGACGCTCTCTCAAAGAGAGCTCTTTCCGAGGTAGCATGAAAACTTACGATCTTCCATTGCGAAAATGGGATCGAGAGTCCTACTACTGTCCTTAGCATTTTCTGATCTTTGTCTGCGGCCATCTTCTTTCGAGAATTGACAGCCATTCGTTGCTTCCTACAGGCCGTTGGGCGACCATTCCTCACTGTTCTTCACTCTTTTTGCTCGAGGGCTGTGCTTTTTGAGGATGCTGGGATGTTTTTTCTGTTTACCTGTTCCGAATGTATCGATTGTCTCTCTGCTGGAGCATCGATCTCAACAAATTACTCGCTGCAGATTTATCTATTGTAAATGATTTTATATTATATATAAAATTGAGTGATTTTTCTCATGGAAAAAAAATAATTATTTAATTAAGTCAACTATGGATTATTTAATTACTTCAACTATCAGAGTATGTGGTTCTCTTGGTTCTCACTAAAGGCAGGGAGGACTAGCTGCTTGTTATAAATTGTTATTTATTGGTTTTTATAAGTTTTATTAAGTATTTATTATTAATAATTATTAATAGATATTTCATTTTTATCTCTTTTAAGTTTTTCTTAGTATGAGTTTTATTATTAATTCTTATTTAAGGTTTTATATAGGAATTTTTAGGTTTTATTTGTTTTATTTTTATAAGGTTTTAGAAGTTTTTTTAGGTTTTTATTATTTGTAGCTATTAATTATTATTAACATACATTTATTATTATTTGGTATTTAATAAGTATTTTTTATTTATTGGTATTTTTTATTTATTGGTATTTTTTATTAATAGTTTTTATTGGTATTCTTTATTAATAGTTTTTATAAGGTTTTTTTTACTAATATTTATTAATTGATTTTTACTATTATTAGTTCTTGTATATAATTTTAGCTTTTATAAGGTTTTTATTACTAATAGTTATTAATTGATTTTTACTATTATTAGTTATTGTATATAATTTTGAATTAGTATTTATTGTATATAATTTTGATTTAGTATTTATGATAGGTTTATTTTAAATTATTATCTTGTTTCTTGTTTCTCCATTTTTTTTTCCATTTTCTTTTTTTAGTCCCTCTTTTTTTTATTAATATGGATAATCAATTGCTATCACAGAATTTTGCATCTTTCTTCATGATCCAAAATTGACATCAATTCCTCAAACACGGTGAATTCAAAAACCCATAATATCAATTAACTTGGCCATCATATGTTGGTATTTCAAGTTTTTTTTCAATCTTGAATGGAGTATTTAAAGACTGAGGATTCAAGTCAATTTGAATTAAATTGTCATATTGTTCAATGGTCCTTGGTACATATCTTTCTTCATCCGTGGTTGTTAGTAATTGTATTACCATATTTTCTAGTGTATCAATGCTATGCTCCAACCAAGTAAAAGTAAACCTGACTTTAGGGTCTTCCTTGCATTGTTCCTCATTAAAAGTACCTACCATTTTATGTCATCTTCTTCTACCAAAACCTTGCAACAATGGTTATCCACTCTTGTGGTATCCATTGCATGTGTTTACCATATAGGTTGTCCACCAAGTGTTTTCGAACTTAGGCTCTCAAACCAATATGATCCATAATCGCTCAACTTATAGTCGAGTTAAATCACCAACATAGATTTTAATAAATTTGTGGAATTGAATTGTTTTTATCTTTGCTTGTTATTTCATTGTTCATTAATTATGATTGTATAATACTTGTAGACTATAATTAAATGCAAAAGATACTACTGAAGAAATCAATCTTAAATACAGTCATACTACAAAGATTTTACATTGAAAACTCATTCGGAGGAAACAATAAGAAATGACATTTGTTTAGCTCTTTATATGTTCATGAATTATTATAAATAGAAGCTATACACTCTAACATAGATTTTGTGTATTCTTATACCTTAGCTATGTTTCACATATTACATCTTAGCTAAAAGATAATCTTTATTCCCTATGGATAGGCTCATACACTCTGCTTTATCGTTAGGCTTCACATTCTTTGTGTTCCTTTGTATACTTCTACACCACTAATTTCCCAAGCTTTCAATTTATAATTGTCCAAAAAAAATTGACCAATGTTTCAGCAAAACCCACTTTTCTGGTATTGCTTTGTAATGATCCCAAGCCAATTTTTTGTTTGGAATCACTAACTAATCACTGATTTGATTATTATTTGTTGTGTATGTAGGTTGGCCATGAACATTTCGGCCTTAGGGTTTATTCAGTTATTCAACCATAGATTTATATAAGCATCATTGTCATCATATGGAGATCATCAACACTACAAAAGATAAGACCCACAAGCAAATAGTTGAACTTTATTATAAGAAAGAAAGCACCGATACAATAGAGAAGAAGATCTGGAATAGATGGCTTCAAGACAATAATAAAGCTGCATACAAAATGCTCCTGGAGATACAAATCAAGCCTCCCAAGGGATGCAATAGAAGATGAACGCTCAACTACAAAACCAGTGTTTAAGCCTAACCCTCAAGCAACTGGTACGACCCTGTTGACTGTTGGTATGGCCTACTGAAGACAAAGACCCCCAAGGGTTCGGCCCTCCTGAGATAAAGACATACAAATGCTGCCAACTCCTCCCCAAGGATAGATCAAGAAAATGGAAGCCTCCTCCTGAAGTATGGAGCTCAAACACTGAAGCTCCCTCCTCAAACTGCAGAAACCCTAGGATGGTACGGCCCTCCTGAAACCCTGAATATGGCCAATAGTACGGCCTAGCTGAAGATGGGCTTTGAATGCTCTGAAACTCTCTCAGATGATAGATTGGGCTACCACAAGCACTTGAGAGAATTCCCAAGATCAGATCTAGCTTATAGCCTTCTAGATCTGAATAATACTAAATCACCAAATCGTCCCCTTCCTCCTGAAATCGTTCCAACCTACAAATAGATGATAGGGACGTGATGACTCCTCCAAGAATCCCTCAAACTGATGAGTAAAGGCTTGCAAGAAAAACCCTAATGCTGGGATTCTCCAAGGCTCCTTCTCCTAGCTGGATCAAACGCTTCTTCAACATATGGTGCGCCCCTGCAAGAAAACCCTAGCTAGTACGGCCTTGCTGATCCAACTGGTACGACCCTGCTAGTTCTCCTGAATAGATGATAGTTGTAGAATGGTGTGGGTGGAGTATTTCATCCCCGAGTGATCAAAAGCTGGACCAGGGGTCAAAATTTATCTCAAAAACCAAAGTTCTCAGAATTGCCTCAAAACGAACGAGTGTGTAGCCCTCGTCGTCATGAACCCAACGAAACTCGTTTGGGTTCAAACGGACGTCGGATGAGAGAGATATCATGATCTGTTCGAATCACTAAACAGGAAAAACAATGAGTGCTGACTATGCAGTCCGTACAGTCCGTACGGATGTTGACGTGGCAGAGGTCGTACATCCGTATGCTAAAGTGGCATATGATGACGTGGCAGTTTCGAATTGGTAGCTGAGGGTGAATGACATTGCGACACGTGGCATTTAATGGGAAAATGGTGTGGTGCCACGTGGCCCAATCATGGCCTGCCACGTGGCACTGTTGTAATTGGTTGTTTGTTCAAAATTTTATGGAGTTCACCGGACTCGAACCCCGGACCTCCTCCCACCATGCAAATTTTTGGCAAAGGCCGCCCAACCGGCGCGCCATGCGTTGGTTCTTATTACATATATGGGTTTATATTTATTTGAATTTGTTTAATGTTTAATATGGTGGGGGGTTGGGCCGGGGCTTAGCCCCGGCCCGCGGTTGTATTGCATTTCACATGTGACACATTATATATATACGGGGTCATGGTTTAAAACAAATTGCAAAAGCCCGCGGTTGTAATGTGTAACATGACCGTTGTTTATACGGAGCGCGCGCGGGGGAATTCGGATTGTTAGAACTATTAGCCCCGGTCCTATATACAACACCATATGACCTTGTCGTGAGTGTGTGCGGGGAGTTGGGTTGGTTTTTAAAATGGTTTCCCACCAACCATTCGCCGACACATGTCATTTAACTGTTGGTTCAAAAACTCAGCCCTTTTTTGTATTTGCGCGAGGTCACATGGTGACCCTTGTGACCATGGCCTTGGCGGTTAGGGGTTGGGCACGCCCTAACCGTCCTACAGTTTGCACAGTTATGCGATTGCACTCGATGCTAGGTTTTAGCATGCGTTTTTGGGCGTGTTCTTGGTTAAACGTACGGAGGTGCTTTTTGGCGAACCAGAGACAACAAGCTTGAAGGAAGAGAATGGCAGGAGGCCTATCTTCTTCATTTTTTGGCCGAATGAGGTGTCGTAAAAGCCCAGCTAGGGGTTTTTGGACGTTCTGAATCCATTGGCACTATTTTCAAAGCCATTTGAAGACTTATTTTGCAGGTTTTTAACCATTGAAGTTTCAGGAAGCTCCAGGGAGCTTGAAGCCCTCATTGTTTGAGGTCTTGCTCAAATGAGCCTATGTTTGTTTTCTGTGATTGAATAATCATTTTTGGCTAATTATTATGCTCTAAACACTTTGGGATAGGTTTCAGATCCATTTGAGGAAATTTACAGGTGTTTTTTCCAAAGATAAGCTCAAGGAAGCTTAAGGCCACATGTAGAAGAGGTCATGCCCGGATGAGCCATGATCCGTTTTCAGAGTTTTATTAGTCATTTTTGGGGTTTTTATGTATTCTGAACCCAATGGTACAGTCAAAATGTCCATTGGAGTTGAGCAGCAGCTTGTAAAAGAATATTTGACAAATTAATCCCAGAGAGCCAAGTCCATTGATGGAGGCTCAAGGAGATGTAGCCCGGAGAGGGGTGAACTCCTTTATCATGTTGTCCTTGTTGTGAGTGTTTGCTGGTTATTATGTGCTACAAGTTATTTTTGTTGTTGTATTTATGAAAACAACATATTTAATCTTGCAAAGACCTCACACATAACCATTTAAAAGAAGCATGAATTTAACACATAATCTATCTTGCATATTTTAACACATGAAGCAAGGTCCTGTAAATTTTATTTTAATGAAGTAGAGGGTGCTTGCATAGCATAACAAGTCAGCGCACTATTTTTAGATCAGGTGGTATCAGAGCATAGTTTGTTTTGCTCATGTATTTGCCATTTATAGCTTGAGATTTAGCTATTGGTATTTGTGCAAGTTTTGTGTTGAAGTTTGATATCTTGCAAGGATGGAGGAAGCTTCAAACATTGGTAGTTCTCATACATCTTCATTATCTAAGTTCTTTGACAAAGAGATGTTGAAGGAGATTCTAACCATGAGAGATGTGGTGAAAGAGATGTGGGATGATAGAAAGGAGAGCATTGCCCTTGAAGAGCAGTGGATGGCCATGAAGGAGGAGAAAGACCAGCTTCTTGAAAAGTTGCATGAGATGGAGACTCAACTCCACGAGGCAAAAGAAACTCTTACCAAGTACATGCATGAACATAAGGTATGTAATGTTACTTTATCTTCTAATTCCTCTCAAGATGAATGTTTTGGTGTTTTTGAAAATCAGACGAGGAATAGGGTCCAAGTTATTGTTTAAAATGGGCTATGAAGGTAAAGGGTTAGGCAAGCATGCACAAGGCATTGTTGAGCCTATTGTTGTTGAAGAGAGACCCAAGTATTGTGGTCTTGGATATGAACGAAGAGATGGAGCAAATTCCAAAGTTGAGGAGGCAAGGGA
>SNQJ01S0009162.1:186919-252377 GCA_010110895.2 Picea sitchensis | reverse complement strand
TATTGTTAAAAATGGGCTATGAAGGTAAAGGGTTAGGCAAGCATGCACAAGGCATTGTTGAGCCTATTGTTGTTGAAGAGAGACCCAAGTATTGTGGTCTTGGATATGAACGAAGAGATGGAGCAAATTCCAAAGTTGAGGAGGCAAGGGAAAAAATTCCAAGAACAAATTTTGTTCCAAATTCACCTCTTCGAGAAGGCTTTAAAGGTGAAAGTTCAAGAACTTTTGTTGAAAGTTCAATCCCTCTAGCATGCAAAGATTGTGTTCAATATGAATGCAAATGTGTGAAACGAAAGAGTTGTGACAGCGATGAGGACAAGAACACTATTGTTGGTCTTCAAAGGAGAGTTTGTAACTCTTCCAATTCATCTCCTCAAAGAGGCGATAAAGGTGAATGTTCAAGGTATAATTCTGCTTATCATTCAGTTGTTTTTGATTATGTTAAGCATGATAAATTTGTATGTAAAAATGGAAGAAAAAGTCCATGTACATATTGTGGTTTATATAACCATCATGTTTCAAAATGTTGAAAAAGATTGGCCACTTTCAGGAAACTTTACAAGCAAAGACAACGTGAAAAGATGATGCAAAAGATTTGCACTCATTGTCAGAAGAGGGGTCATCTCATTGACCAATGTTGGACATTGCATCCAACTATTCATCCACAGCACAGGAAGTAGTTGGATAAAGAGATTGGCAAGAATGAAAGAGGAGATTCCATCATCGATGTGAGTCAAGATGATTCACAAGAGGACGATTTTCAGCAGAAAAAGTCACCATTGAGTTGGCTTAGTAAGAAATGGTTGGATTTCTTGAGCAAGTAAGGCTTGCATTTTCTGTTGTAGATGCATATTTCAGCCTTATGTATGCATTTATGTTGAGAGTATGACAAGTTGCAGCAATTTATCATAACTTGTATGATGCAAGTTTGCATGTGAATGCAATTCGTGTGAAGGCATTCTTGTTGTTGCACAACTTCGCTAGGAGGATGTAAAAGATGGATATGATGTTCACTTGTTACAGCCATATATCTTTTTCATATTCAGCTCTTTTGTACCCACATGTTACGGGGTTTATGTACTTATGTTTGTACTGGAAGGAGAGTTGAAGAGTCATGCACATGCATTTGTTTTTATGTATGTGTAAGCAGTGAACCTGGTGATGGTTCATCATGAATGATTCATGATTGTAACATGATTGTGTATCATGTATGTCGACTTGTCAGATTGGGAAGGTTGATATGTTTCAAATGAATCTCGAATGGTGTCGATGATTGTCTGACGACTATGTTGTGTCGATCATGTTTTTCGACTTGTGTTTAGTTGATGGTGTTTGTTTGGTTGTAAGTTGATTTTGAGTACACCGAGATACAAGAAAACGCCATGTGCTTTGATGAAGTACAAGATGTGACAGTTTGTTTGAAGAGAAAAAGACTTTGTTGGCATCATTTTCAGTCTTGTATAAATTTGTTTTCAAGATTGATGGTTTTCTTGGCTTGTGACAAGATGTCGCCGGAAAGTTTTTGCATCCATTGGAGAGCGGATTGTGTTGACACTAAAGAGTTCACAAGAGGGACTTGATTCTTAGTGGGAAGGTTGGCAGTCTTCCAAGCACAAAGAGAACAGTGGGTCAGCAACAACTAGAGAACAGTGGTTGAAGGACATAGTCAGTTGTAGTGCAAGGCATGTCAAAGTATACATGTGATTGTCAAAAAGAATTTTCAAGTAGAATCAATTGATAGAACTTGAAAGCAGAGGAGTATTGAATCTCAGACAGATAATCATAAGTTTTTTTGGGTCCAAAAGCCTTTAAGTGGGAAGGCCTAATCAAAATCTGGACCAGGGGTCAAAATTTAGCTCAAAAATCAAAGTTCTCGGAATTGCCTCAAAACGAATGAGTGTGTAGCCCTCGTCGTCACGAACCCAACGCAACTCGTTTGAGTTCAAACTGACGTCGAATGAGAGAGATATCACGATCTGTTCGAATCACCAAACAGGTTAAAAAAATGAGTGTTGACTGTGCAGTCCGTACAGTCTGTACGGATGCTGACGTGGCAGAGGCCGTATGTCCATATGTTGAAGTGGCATATGATGACGTGGCAGTTTTGAATTGGTAGCTGAGGGTGAATGACATTGCAACACGTGGCATTTAATTGGCAAATGGTGTGGTGCCACGTGGCCCAATCATGGGTTGCCACGTGGCACTGTTGTAATTGGTTGTTTGTTCAAAATTTTATGGATTTCACCGGACTCGAACCCCGGACCTCCTCCCACCATGCAAAGTTTTGGAAAAGGCCATCCAACCGACGCGCCATGCATTGGTTCTTATTACATATATGGGTTTATATTTATTTGAATTTGTTTAATGTTTAATATGGTGGAGGGTCGGGCCGGGGCTTAGCCCCGGCCCGCGGTTGTATTGCATTTCACATGTGACCCATTATATATATATATGGAGGGCGCGGTTTAAAACAAATTGCAAAATCCCGCGGTTGTAATGTGTAACATGACCGTTGTTTATACGGAGCGTGCGCGGGGGAATTCGGATTGTTAGAACTGTTAGCCCCGGTCCTATATACAACACCATATGACCTTGTCGTGAGTGCGCGCGGGGAGTTGGGTTGGTTTTTAAAACGGTTTCCCACCAACCATTTTCCGACACATGTCATTTAACTGTTGGTTCAAAAACTCAGCCCTTTTTCGTATTTGCGCGAGGTCACATGGTGACCCTTGTGACCATGGCCTTGGCGGTTAGGGGTTGGGCGTGCCCTAACCGTCCGACAGTTTGCACAGTTATGTGGTTGCGCTCGGTTCTAGGTTTTAGCACGCGTTTTTTAGCGTGTTCTTGGTTGAACATACGAAGGTGCGTTTTGGCGAACCAGAGACAACAAGCTTGAAGGAAGAGAATGGCAGGAGGCCTATCTTCTTCATTTTTTTGCCGAATGAGGTGTCGTAAAATCCCAGCTAGGGGTTTTTGGACATTCTGAATCCATTGGAACTGTTTTCAAAGCCATTTGAAGACTTATTTTGTGGGTTTTTAACCATTGAAGTTTCAGGAAGCTCCAGGGAGCTTGAAGCCCTCATTGTTTGAGGTCTTGCTCAGATGAACCTATGTTTGTTTTCTGTGATTGAATAATCATTTTTGGCTAATTATTATGCTCTGAACACTTTGGGATAGGTTTCAAATCCATTTGAGGAAATTTACAGGTGTTTTTGCCAAAGAGAAACTCATAGAAGCTTAAGGCCACATGTAGAAGAGGTCATGCCCGGATGAGCCATGATCCGTTTTCAGAGTTTTATTAGTCATTTTTGGGGTTTTTATGTATTCTGAACCCAATGGTACAGTCATAATTTCCATTGGAGTTGAGAAACAGCTTGTAAAAGAATCTTTGACAAATTAATCCCAGAGATCCAAGTCCATTGATGGAGGCTCAAGGAGATGTAGCCTGGAGAGGGGTGAACTCCTTTATCATGTTGTTCTTGTTGTTAGTGTTTGTTGGTTATTATGTGCTGCAAATTATTTTTGTTGTTGTATTTATGAAAACAACATATTTAATCTTGCAAAGACCTCACACATAACCATTTAAAAGAAGCATGAATTTAACACATAATCTATCTTGCATATTTTAACACATGGAGCAAGGTCCTGTAAATTTTATTTTAATGAAGTAGAGGGTGCTTGCATAACATAACAAGTCAGCCCACTATTTTCAGAACATCGAGACCAAACTTGGAGCTAGGTGAGTGGAATCTTTCACCACTGAGATGCTCACTAGGGTTTGTAATATCAAAACCCTCAAAATTGTATGCTCAAGAGAATCAACAAACAAAATATCAAAATCCAAAATGAATGAGAGGTGCGCCCTAGCCTTCTCTTTATACTTTTCTTCTATTTCCCTGTTGAGTTAAGTTAAGCCCTAGGGTTAACCCTAACTCAACCTCCAACGCTTCTATTTCTTCATTGAGTTATCTTTTAACTCTTTTTACCTTTTTATTAAGTCAACTTAAGAATATAACCTTAGTTTGGTTGGCTTTTCCCCTCAGTGTGAGACTATGGCCTAGTGGGGATGCCTAGGCCACTAAGTCTTCTCAAACCTCTTCCTCAAGAGGTGGGGAACATTACAGTCTCCCTTGCTATAAATTGCTTGCCCTCAAGCAATTCCAAACATGTTTCCGGTACCACTTGTTCATTCTCCCACATGGCATCCTCAATGAGTAGATCCTTCCATTTAATCAGATACTCTTTGATGCTTCTTTTCTTGAACCTCTTCTCCCGAACCTCTAGTATCTCTTTTGGAATCAAAACCAGTTTCCCTTCTTCGTCCATGGGAGGTAGCACCTCAATAGGTGTGATGTGTTGGCCGATGGCCTTCTTCAGGCATGACACATGGAATACATTGTGTATCCTGCTACCCTATGGAAGCTCCAGCTCGTATGCTATGGCTCCTATCTTCTTGTTGATCCTGTAGGGTCCAAAGAAACGTGGTTGTAGCTTCTCTGCTCCACTTCTTTTTATAGAAGCCTTCATGTATGGTTGGAGCCTGAGATAGACTAAGTCACCAACCTCAAAGGTACGATCAACCCTGTGCTTGTTTTCTTGGACCTTCCGCTGGTTTTGTGCTCTCTATAGATGATCCTTCAGTTCTCTGAGGATGTCTTGGCTCTGTTGTACCCAATCCTATACCATTGGTGCCCTATTGTCTCTGTTAGCGCCAATTCTTGCAAGGTGTTGTTTCTCTCTGATTTCAGACCCTTGGTGTAAATGCGTAGAAATGGGGTTTAAAAACCCATCAAATGTGTTTTATGCAAAGACCGCGGTCATTAGTGTCGAGCGCAGCACACAGAAGAAGTCCATTTTGGGCTTAAAATCAAGCGAGTGGGCATTTTGTTTTCAACAACGAGGATCCACAGATGGAGCAGATCGACGGTTATCGGGTAAGATTGAGTCGCAGAGTTGCACGAGGTCTAGCGCATGAGCTCATCTCTTATGGCCTAAATCACGAAATGATGAGCCATTTCGACATTTCGGCTACCAGGACTTAAAAGGACACGGGGTCTCTCTTTTCCATTGCAGTTCAAAACCCCGAAATGTGAAATGCGAAAAGCGTCCGGGAGCCATTTCGGCTACCGGGATTTCAAAGGACAAGGGGTCACTCCTCCACTGCATCGGGAATCCCCGAAACCCGAAACGCGAAATGCAAAAGCCGCCCAGGAGCCTTTCGACATTTCGGCTACCAAGACTTCAAAGAGACAAAGGGGTGCTTTCTTCCACTGCATTTTGAAACTCCGAAACCCAAAGCGCGAAATGTAAAAGCGCCCAAAAGCCATTTCGGCATTCCAGCTACCGGGAGTTCAAGAGACAAGGGAGCCGCTCCTCCACTGCATCGGGAAACCCCGAAACCCGAAACACGAAATGTAAAAGTGCCCGGGAGCCATTTCGGCATTCCGGCTACCGAGACTTCAAAGGACGAAGGGTTGTTCTCCTCCATTGCATCGGGAAACCCCGAAACCCGAAATGCGAAATGTAAAAGTGCCCGGGAGCCATTTCGGAATTTCAGCTACCGGGACTTCAAAGGAAGAAGGATTGTTCTCCTCCACTGCAACGGGAAACCACGAAACTCGAAACGCGAAATGTAAAAGTGTCTGGGAGCCATTTCGGCATTCCGGCTACCGAGACTTCAAAGGACGAAGTATTGTTCTCCTCCACTGCATTGGGAAACCCCGAAACACGAAATGTAAAAGTGCCCGGGAGCCATTTCGACATTTCAGCTACCAGGATTTCAAAGGACAAAGGGGTCACTCCTTTATGTTTTCAGTCTCGGCCACCCTCCATGGAAAATGCAGTTAATGAATATTGAGCAGGTGGTTGAGATCTTAGCTCAAGCCATGAATGCAGGGCATGGAGGTGCTGACAGACAATCTTCCCAAGATCGTCCTATGTGCAGGTTTTCTCAAAAGAGCCATGCCGATCTGATGTCCTCGACTGATCAGAAGAACCCGTGCACACTAAGTTAGACTTTAATGTCTCATCTACCCTCTTGCTGCCAAGAGAGAAAATTGCTCTGAGTATATATACTCAGTTTTTGTATTTTTGTAAGGATCGATGGTAGAGCTAAGCTCCCGACTGTAAAGCTTTAACAAAGCCTCTGGTTCTCTGGTTATACAATGATATTTTGAGATTTCTTGTTTAATGGCGGCCAACCTCCTCCTTTCCTTGTTTCTTTGAATCTGAAATCCCGGGTATGGATGATTCAGTCGAGTGTTGATATAACTATATGATGTATGTTTGATTGTATTAGTTCTGCAATGTTTGAGGTTTACTTTGAAGTTTCTCCGGTCTGAGAGGATCTCACATCTGAGACTTTTCCCCTTTCTTTCTCTCCACTTACTCACCACTATGAAAATTTACTGACTCAAGTTAAATCAAGACTTCACATGTCTTTGTTGTTCCAACCCAGTTTTCTAAGTGAGCGATATTGTTCTGAGTTTACTTCCATTCGATCACCCTCTTTTTAACAAATCGTGACATAAATTGATGGGCCTCAGGCTTACTCCTACTGCAATCCAAGAGTGGCTTCTTGAGCCAACATTTATGGTGCTGTTGTCGGGGACGAAGTTGAAGATTTTCCCCGGGATTGAACGACATTGAGTCTTTGATTCTAAAGGTGCATCAAGCATCAGAGCCCTTGAAGATTGCTACTCTGCACCTGGTGACTCCACTATGGCGACTCCAATGTTTCCACATCACTGTTTTAGTTGTGGCTACTTAAGCACGCCTGAAAGCTGACCCAGAGGAGCTTTCTCGAGAAGGTTTCAATCGCTGCTTTCTCAGCTTGAGAAGTTTCCTGGGAGGACACAACGTTAAAGATTTGGCCTTTGATGGTGAACAAGGACCAGACACATTCAAAGTTGTGAATCTTTCACCTGGCAACTCCATGATTCAAGGATCGATTGACGACTCCGTTGGTTCGGAATGGAGAAAATCCTAGCTTGGAGGTTTGCTCCTTTTAATTTTTCTGTTGTTCCTAGTTTTCCTAATGTTGTCCCTTCTCCGGATGAATGGAGTGATTATTTGCCCATATTTAGAGAGCGTAAGGAGGACAACCCTGCTCAACATCTCCGTGAGTTTTATGAACTCATGCATCAGTGGGAGATACATCATGAGGATGTATTATTGAAAATGTTCATGTTCTCGTTAGCAGGGGATGCTCATGGATAGTATCGTTCTCTACCCCCTGCTAGCATTTCTTCACTCGGTAAATTCCATGCAGCTTTTAATAGGCGTTATCAAAAGTTTTATTCCTCTGAGTTTATCTGTCATAGTTGTTGTGAGGAATGTTAGGACAGTGAGCAAGATATGGTTGTGTCTCATGAAGGTTGTGAGGATAAGAGAAGATATAAGGCCGAGGACCCCGGGGAGGAGGAAGATGCATTGGGCGAAGTTAGAACACTGATAAAATCTCTCTGCCCAACTGGATAGGTGGGAAGTTGAACGATGTGCAGAGGATTTTCCAGCCTTTGAAGAAGATGCTCTTGGTATCTCTACAAGGGATGATGATGAAGATCCCAGGGAAGAAGAAGATGCTTTGAGTGAGTTGATGGAGTAGGTGAAATCTCTCTCTGCCCGACTAGAAAGGTTGGAATCTGAAGGCAACGAAGAGGATTTTCCAGTCCTTGAGGCAGATGTTCTTTCTGGCTCGTTTGAAGAGGATATTGAATATTTCATAGCTGTAGAGACATTAGTTTCTTCCCCTGATGAGCCTTTTGTCTCGGTTTTAAAGGAGGAAGCGACGGTGGAAATGGATTGTTCTTTTTTTCTTCATGAGATTTCCCATGATGTGTCTACATTCGGGGTCGAAATGGAGGATCGGGAGATAGTTCCATTTTTGCAAAATGGAGGAGTTTTGTTCTCACCCAACTTTGATGATTATTTAGAAGAGGAGCAGCAGAGTCCCACATCTCAATTTGCTGACCATAGGAGAAGCCAGCTTGTATATGACAACTACGAATCAGATTCTGAGCTGGATATGTTGGATTTCCAAGAATAGACCATAGAGCCTTATCCTTTGTTCACTAAAGAAAAGTATCATGAGGAAATCAGCCATCCCAGTCCTTCAGAAGACATTGAACATCACGAGGAAGACAAGAACTCTCCCATGGGTCCTGTTTATGACGATTACGAATATGACTCTGGAGAGAGACAAGCAGAAGAAGGAGAAGAACCAGAAGAGAAGCAGAAGGGACATTTTATCTTATGCCCAGAGCTAGTCAGCGAGCAGCCACTGCCTGAGATCAATAAGCCTACGTCAGTTGTCCACCCACCTGTGCTTACCAGAGATATTCAGCCACACGTGAACAACTGTGTAGCAGAGGAGGCTGCTTGTCGCCCATTTTCTAGAGTTTTCCACTGGTCCTATGAGCCTGTGGAGGAATATATGGAGTTGTATCTCCTTCACAATTTGGAGCTACCCTTTTTCATCTCAACTTCAGCCTGTAAGGAGGAGTTGAAGAGTGTAACTGTTCTGTTGTCACAGTTACACCATCTGTTTCTGATCATCGACAGAAGGAAGGAGCTTCTATTCAGGAAGTTGCTTGAGTGGCTATGGTGGAAGTTTGCTTTCACTTAACCCCATGTAAAGCAATTTATTAGTTTAGGACCGTACATAAATAAGCTCCTTGGAGCATCTATGTTTATTTTGTTTTACCAACTGGAACTGCAGAAGGAGTTCTTAGAGCATCGCAGGGACGACTCTATCCCCCATGGAGCCTAATGTTAGCGCCAATTCTTGCAAGGCGTTGTTTCTCTTCGATTTCAGACCCTTGGTGTAAATGCGTAGAAATGGGGTTTAAAAACCCATCAAATGCGTTTTATGCAAAGACCACGGTCATGAGCGTCGAGCACAACACAGAAGAAGTCCATTTCGGGCTTAAAATCAAGTGAGTGGGCATTTTGTTTTCAACGGCGAGGATCCATAGATGGAGCAGATCGATGGTCATCGGGTAAGCTTGAGTCGAAGAGTTGCACGAGGTCTAGCGCATGAGCTCATCTCTTATGGCCTAAATCACGAAATGATGAGCCATTTTGGCATTTCGGCTACCGGGACTTCAAAGGACATGGGGTCTCTCTTTTCCACTGCAGTTCAAAACCCTGAAACGTGAAATGCGAAAAGCGCCCGGGAGCCATTTCGGCATTTCGGCTACCGGGATTTCAAAGGACAAGGGGTCACTCCTCCACTGCATCGGGAATCTCCGAAACCCGAAACGCGAAATGTAAAAGCCGCCCAAGAGCCTTTCGACATTTCGGCTACCAGGACTTCAAAGAGACAAAGGGGTGCTTTCTTCCACTGCATTTTGAAACCCCGAAACCCGAAGCACGAAATGTAAAAGCGCCCAAAATCCATTTCGACATTCCGGCTATCGGGAGTTCAAGAGACAAGGGCGCCACTCCTCCACTGCATCGGGAAACCCCGAAACCCGAAACGCGAAATGTAAAAGTTCCCGGGAGCCATTTCGGCATTCCGACTATTGGGACTTCAAAGGACGAAGGGTTGTTCTCCTCCACTGCATCAGGAAACCCTGAAACCCGAAACGAGAAATGTAAAAGTGCCCGGGAGCCATTTCGGCATTCCAGCTACCGGGACTTCAAAGGACGAAGGATTGTTCTCCTGCACTGCATCGAGAAACCCCGAAACCCGAAACCCAAAATGTAAAAGTGCCCGAGAGCCATTTCGGCATTCTGGCTACCGGGACTTCAAAGGACGAAGGATTGTTCTCCTCCACTACATCGGGAAACCTCGAAACCCGAAACACGAAATGTAAAAGTGTCCGGGGGCCATTTTGACATTTCGGCTACCGAGACTTCAAAGGACAAAGGGGTCACTCCTTTATGTTTTCAGTCTCGGCCACCCTCCATGGAAAAGGCAATTAATGAATATTGAGCAGGTGGTTGAGACCTCAGCTCAAGCCATGAATGCAGGGCATGGAGGTGCTGACAGACAGTCTGCCCAAGATCGTCCTGTGTGCAAGTTTTTTCAAAAGATCCATGCCGATCTGATGTCCTCGACTGATCAGAAGAACCTGCGCATGCTAAGTTAGAATTTAATGTCTCATCTACCCTCTTGCTGCCAAGAGAGCGAATTGCTCTAAGTATATATACTCAGTTTTTGTATTTTTGTAAGGATCAATGGTCGAGCTAAGCTCCTGACTGTAAAGCTTTAACAAAGCCTCTGGTTCTCTGGTTATACAATGATATTTTGAGATTTCTTGTTTAATGGCGGCCAGCCTCCTCCTTTCCTTGTTCCTTTGAATCTGAAAGCCCGGGTATGGATGATCCAGTCGGGTGTTGCTGTAACTATATGATGTATGTTTGATTGTATTAGTTATGCAACGTTTGAGGTTTATTTTGAAGTTTCTTCGGTCTGAGAGGATCTCACATCTGAGACTTTTCCCCTTTCTTTCTCTCCACTTACTCACCACTATGCAAATTTACTGGCTCAAGTTAAATCAAGACCTCACATGTATTTGTTGTTCCAACCCAGTTTTCTGAGTGAGCGATATTGTTCTGAGTTTACTTCCATTCGATCACCCCCTTTTTAACAAATCGTGACATAAACTGGTGGGCCTCAAGCTTACTCCTGCTGCAATCCAGGAGTGACTTCTAGAGTCAACAATCTCCAAAAGCAATCTCTACAAAAGATGGTGGGTCATAATTGTATAAGGCCCTAAATGGTGTCATGCCTATGGACACGTGTTGGGTGGTGTTGTAACAGTACTCTCCCAAGTGAAACCATCTGACCCACGCTTTCTGTTGCCCTGCTACATAATTCCTGAGGTAGCCTTCTACCCATTTGTTTACTATCTTGGTCTGTCCATCCGTCTGCGGGTGATAGCTGGTACTAGGGGTCAAGGCCGTACCCACCAATCTGAACAACTCCTGCCAAAATGTACTCATGAACCTGTTGTCCCTGTCACTGACAATGGTCTTGGGTAGGCCGTGTAACCTGGAAATCTCCCTGAAGAAAAATTCGGCCACCTGTGTTGCACTGAAGTCTGTGGCTATGGAGAAGAAGTGTGTGAACTTTATTAACATGTCCACCACTACAAAAATGCAGTACTTCCCTTGCGTCCTTGGCAACCCAGTGATGAAATCCATGGATATGCTTTCCCACTTGTGCTCTGGAATGGGTAAGGGTTGCAGTAATCCTGTTGGGTGAGTGTGCTCATCTTTGTTTTCCTGGCATGTAGTACACTCCTTGACATGCTTTATTACGTCCTCCTTGAGTCCCTTCCATGAGAACCTCTCTCTCACCTGCCTGTACGTCTTGCTAATCCCTTGGTTCCCTGCCATTGGTGAATCATGACATGCCTGCAATACCTTGGCCTTGAAGGCCAATCCAGGAACCAAAAAGATTCGGCCCTTGTAGTAGATGAGGTCATTGATAATCCTAAGGTTATCATCCTGCACCTGTCCATCCAATAGCTGACAAGCGAATTGATTCTTTGCATACTCCATCACCAAGTGGTCCTTCCAATCAACTGATATACCTGTCATGGCAAAAATGGATGGCCTCTTGGACAATGCATCACCCACCACGTTGTTCTTCCCTTTGACAAATTCAATGTCAAAGTCATAGGCCTGTATTCTGCTCACCCATTTTTGTTGCCTTTCGTTTAAGTCCTTCTGCTCCAATAGGTATTTAAGACTGTTATGATCTGATTTGACCACAAACCTTGCACCTACCAGATATTGCCGGAATTTGGCTAGTGCGTGCATGATAGCCAACATTTCTTTGTCATAAATGTTGTAGAGTAGCTCAGGACCCCTGAGTTTTCGGCTCCCATAGGCAAGAGGGTGCCTATTCTGCATCAGTACGACCCCTATGCCTTCCCCTGAGGCATCATACTCCAAAGTGAAAGGTGGGCCGAAATCTGGAAGAGCTAGTACTGGACACATGCTCATCACCTTTTTCATTTTATCCATCGTAATTTGAGCTTCTTCACTCCATTTGAAGGCTCCCTTCTTCGTCAAATCGGTCAAGGGTGCACACAACTGAAAAAACCCTTTGACAAATTTCTTGTAGTAAGTGCACATGCCTAGAAATCCCCTTAGCTCTGTGAGTGTCTTAGCAGTAGGCCACTCCATGATGGCTTTAATTTTCTCCTGATGCACCTGTACCCCCTTTTCTCCGATGATGTGTCCCAAGTAAAGAACTTTTGTCATTCCAAACTCACATTTGGACTCTTTAGCATACAATGACTGCTCCTCCATTGTAGATAGAATCTGGTCCACATGCCGAAGGTGTTCCTCCCACGTCTTGCTGTAAATGAGCAAGTCATCAAAAAATACTAACAAGTGCTTCCTCAACTGTTTGTTGAACACATGGTTCATGCAAGATTGGAACGTAGCTCGAGCATTGGTTAACCTGAAGGGCATCACCAAGAACTCATAATGGTCGTAATGACACCTGAAAGATGTTTTTGAAATGTCCTCCTCCCTCATCTTGATTTGATGGTAGCCAGAATGAAGGTCAATCTTGGTGAAATAGATAGCTCCATGTAGTTCGTCTAGCAACTCGTCAATCCTAGGTATAGGGTACATGTTTTTTATTTTCTTTTTATTCAAGGCCCTGAAGTTGATGCACATCTGCATCGTCCCATCTTTCTTCTTGACCAGCACTACTGAAGAAGAAAAAGGGCTAGAGCTCGGCCTGATGTGTCCCATGTCCAGAAGTTCTTTGATGGCTTTCTCTATCTCGTCTTTATACTTCTTTGGATGCCTATATGGTGTGGTGATGACTGGCTTAGCTCTTGCTTCTAGGTCAATGATATGCTCAAACCCCCTGTCTGGTGGCACCTCTGGAGGAATCGGTCCAAACACTTTGTGGTGCTTGTCAAGGATTTCTTGGATCTCTGGGGTGTAGTGAACCTTACCTTGCTCATCCACACGTGTCGAAATCCTACATTCAGCTGCATATACAATCTCCTCTCTCCTGAAGATGGCTTCCATCCTCTTGGCCATAACTATCTTGGCAGAATTACCTATCATGCCTCTGAGCACTACTTTTCGTCCACCTTCCTCTGTAAACGACATCTCCATGGTCTTGTAATTGGTGGTGATAGGTCCCAATGTGTTGAGCCATTGGACTCCAAGGATGATGTTAGTGTCCGGAAGGTCCATCACATACACATCCTGTACTAACTCATGCCTACCCAATGTAAGCCTCATACCTGGAATGTACCTGTCACAAGGCATAGTGCTTCCACCTGCTACCTCCACCTTGAACCCTTCAAATCCTACCGTGGGTACATGCCTCCTCTTCAATAGTGTTGAGTCAATGAAGTTGTGAGAGGCTCCCCCATCAATCAACATTGATACCTTTTGACCCTGGAAGACTCCTCTCATCCTAAAGGTGTTGAATTTGGGTACCCCACTGATAGATGCCAAGGTGGCTTTCCCCTCAGTCGTACTGTCCTGTTCTGTGACCACCTCCTCTGTTGTATCTGTGGTTTCGGCCTCCATGTTCTGGAGTTGGCCATAATCTTCCTCCTCCTCATTGTCTGAGGTCACCTCTATGTAGTGTACTTGGCCACGGCCCATGCACTTGTGTGATGGGTTCCAAGGTTCCTTGCATGTGAAGCAGAGTTGCTTCCTTCTCAGTTCCCTCCTGGTGTTATCATCCATTCTGCCACGGCCCCTGTCAAACCCTCTTGGGTCACGTCCCCCATGGTTCATTGGAGGTCTTTGGTCTCTTCCTCCGGTGTTAAGGGGTGGCCTAGGTACAAACTTTGGTTTGGCAGCTGGTCCTAGGTCCCTTGTCTTCCAAATGGCATCCTGCAGGTTGGTATGCTTAAAAGCCTTTACCCAACCCTTCAAGGGTTCCATCAACCCCTCAGTGAAGCGCAACATGAGCCTGGTTGGTGATATATCCTACACCATGACTGCTAGCCTCTGAAATTCCTCAATGTATGCCTCGGCTGCACCTGTTTGCTTGAGCTGTGTGAGCTCCCGAAAAGGTAGTTTAGGATCCTCTTGATCAAATCTGCCAATGAGTCTTTGGGTGAATTATGTGTAGGCCACTATCTAGTTGTGGCCTAGGGTGGTGAGTCCATGATACCGCCAGTTATGAGCCTTGCCATCCAAATACATAGTGGCAAATTTTATGGCATCCATCTCCCTCATGGGATTAAACTACAAATAAGTGTCCAGTTTTTGTACCCATGTCTGGGCTATCATCTTGGCCGTACCATCAAAGTATGGGATTTCTATCTTCCTTGCTCTTCGTTCAAACTCATAACTGCTCCTGTGGTTCAGCTTGGGCTTGTTTTTGAACTTGAGTTGGCAATACTGATCCAAGGACATCTGCCTCTGAATGATCATATCCAAGCCATGGTACTCCCTAGTACATTGTGCCATCTGCTCGACAAAGTCATCCACCTGTTCCTGCTGTACCTGTTCATCTGTGAATGTGGGAAAGAACAGTCTAGGGTTCGTCCTGCTCCCCATCTTCCCATGTGACGTACCCCCTCCATGGATTCCCTCGGACCTGGGAGCCTTTTCTGGATTATACCTGACTTCCCCATGGGATCCATCAACCTCTTTGTTTCCATACGTCTCAGGGTCTTTCCCCTGGTGAGTCATCTTCATCAATAGCTCGATTATCCAAGTCTGGTTCTCATCAATCTTCCTTAGATTCTCATCTACCTTCTTCAAGGTCTCAGTGATTTCGACTTGACCCCTTCGGTTTGTCTCCTGGCTTTCCTATAAACGGTGGACCAGGTTACCTTCTGTAAGGTTTATGGTTTGATGGAATTTGTCAAACTTGATTGCCAAGAAAGACAAGCCCTGTGGCTCACGGTCATCTCCTTATCCCTCCATTTCGGCTTCTGTTTCACTAGCCAGCTTCTTCCTTCTGGCCATAAAGATACCACTGTACCTCTGCATGCGCTAATCCTCACAGGGTTGGAGGATCAAAGCTCTGATACCACTGTAATGATCCCAAGCCAATTTTTTGCATGGAATCACTAACTAATCACTGATTTGATTATTATTTGTTGTGTATGCAGGTTGGCCACGAACATTTCGGCCTTAGGGTTTATTCAGTTATTCAACCATAGATTTATATAAGCATCATTGTCATCATATGGAGACCATCAACACTACACAAGATAAGACCCACAAGCAAATAACTGAACTTTATTATAAGAAAGCAAGCACCTGATACAATAGAGAAGCAGATCTGGAATAAATGGCTTCAAGACAATAGTAGAGTTGCATACAAAATGCTCCCGAAGATACAAATCAAGCCTCCCAAGGGCTGCAATAGAAGATGAACGCTCAACTACAAAACCAGGGTTTAAGCCTAACCCTCAAGCAACTGGTACGACCCTGTTGACTGCTAGTACGACCTGCTGAAGACAAAGACCCCCAAGGGTTTGACCCTCCTGAGATAAAGACCTGCAAATGCTGCCAACTCCTCCCCAAGGATAGATCAAGACAATGGAAGCCTCCTCCTGAAGTATGGAGCTCAAACACTGAACCTTCCTCCTCAAACTGTAGAAACCCTAGGATGGTATGACTATCCTGAAACCCTGAATATGGCCAATAGTACGGCCTAGCTGAATATGGGCTCTGAATGCTCTGAAACTCTCCCAGATGATAGATCAGGCCACCACAAGCACTTGAGAGAAGTCCCAAGATAAGATCTAGCCTATAGCCTTCTAGATCTGAATAATATTGAATCACCAAATCGTCTCCTTCCTCCTGAAATCGTTCCAACCTGCAAATAGATGATAGGGACGTGATGACTCCTCCAAGAAGCCCTCAAATTGATGAGTAAGGGCTTGCAAGAAAAACCCTAATGCTGGAATTCTCCAAGGCTCCTTCTCCTAGCTGGATCGAACTCTTCTTCAACATATGGTGTGCCCCTGCAAGAAAACCCTAGCTGGTACGACCCTGTTGATCCAACTGGTACGACCTTGCTAGTTCTCCTGAATAGATGATAGCTGTAGAATGGTGTGGGTGGAGTATTTCATCCCCGAGACCAAGCTTGGAGCTAGGTGAGTGGAATCTTTCACCACTGAGTTGTTCACTAGGGTTTGTAATATCAAAACCCTCAAAACCGTATGCTCGAGAGCATCAACAAGCAAAATATCAAAATCCAGAATGAATGAGAAATGTGCCCTAGCCTTCTCTTTATACTTTTCTTCTATTTCCCTGTTGAGTTAAGTTAACCCCTAGGGTTAATCGTAACTCAACCTCCAACGCTTCTATTTCTTCATTGAGTTATCTTTTAACTCTTTTTACCTTTTTATTAAGTCAACTTAAGAATATAACCTTAGTTTGGTTGACTTTTTCCCTCAGTGTGAGACTATGGCCTAGTGGGGATGCCTAGGCCACTAAGTCTTCTCAAACCTCTTCCTCAAGAGGTGGGGGACATTACATGCTTCTACCTCTTTATTGCCTCCTTCCATCGTTTTCTTTCTACTCGGACGACCAAGACACTCTCAAACCTATTCAACTGCATCCTTCATCGATCTCATTGACCCCTAAACGTTGCTAGTGAAAACCATCCAACGTCACTGTGTCCTATAACAAATTTTGGTGTTACATTTATTCTCTTAGTTTACTTTTTCCAACGTGGATGCCACATAGTATCATCATATTCAATGGATTGTACATGTATGGCCAACCTATGTGGTTACGTCGTTTGCCAAATAGGGTAAGGTTTTCTTTGTCTTGGACTCTTATTTTCCTTTCATTCTGTGGGCGGAGGCCTTCCTTAGCAATGCGGACGTATGATTGTGGAGGTTGACAAGGCCTTCTTTGCTTTCTCTTCCATTTTGATTTAATATAAACTAGAAATATTAACAGAAAGTGTTATTGTCCATTTTGATTTAATATAACTAGAAATATTAACAGAAAGTGTTATTGTAGTTGTATCCTTGTATCCCACATCTGTATGTTGACACATACATGCCTTGATCATAGAGATTAGAAGTAGTCTTTATAAACGAATGTGTATGATTGATCCTTGTACCCTAGCGCCTTATTTGGTTAAGTATCCATATCCACAAGTGAAACGTTGATGTTTTATTCAATCTCAACATAATTATTAGAAATAAAACACGTTTTTAATATTGTGCACAACTTAGAAAAAAGTATGGACAATGTTCAGAGCCAGAAATGTGCCATATTGGTCAAATTCCAGGTGTAATAATGTGGTATGCATGTCCTAAGGTTCTTCATTGTCTACTGTAATCAGATTAATTCACCTAGTGCCCGACGAATCCAATGAGAATAACTATATGATACTGCCAGTCACTCCCAACAGAAGAAGAAGCCTATCCTCTAATATCCCCTGAATTGAAACGAGAAGCCCAATAAATAAAAATAAATAACGAAGAATCACCAATAATCCCCACAAGAACACAGTCCACTCTCAAAAGAATGAAAACGAGTAGAATCCCTTACAACTACTTCTCGCCCAGAAATGTTGGAAATGAATTTGGTAGCTCTGTGGCAGTCACCGCACATACGAAGGTTTTTGATGATCCGGATGGGTGTCCCAGGTGGGGTACTTATCAACCCAAATGCAATGGCCAACTTCTCACTGTGGTAGCAGAGAGCATACTCCTTGTGCTGTTGTTCCACATCATGAAGCTCAAAATTTGTATCAACCACATATCCCAATTCCTTCATCTCGGTACCCAGGTTTTGCAATACTGCATAGATCTCCTCTGATTTAGGGTGTGATCTGTCTCCTGTGGAAAACACATGGGTGGTCTTATTGACCTCTATCCAGCTACATCCTGGCACCTTTTTTATCCCCCTGTCTTTCATCGTTTTTCTAACCATTGCCACACCGTCCCATTTCCCTGCTGCAGCATAGATATTTGCCAGCAACACATAATGCCCAGCATTTTGTGGATCCAACTCAAATAGATGTGCTGCTGCACATTCCCCTAATTCTATATTGCCGTGGATTCTGCTGGCCCCCAGTAAGGATCCCCAAATATCAGCAGTTGGTTCAAATGGAATTTTACTGATAACATCATATGCTTCCACTAAACAGCCAGCACGCCCAAGGAGATCAACAACACACGCATAATGCTCAGCTGTTGGTGAAATACTATTGTTATTATCTTGACTCATGGAATTAAAGTAATGCAGGCCCTCTTTCACAAAGCCTGCATGGCTGCAGGCAGAAAGAACAGTCAGAAATGTGACATGATTTGGTCTTATGCCAGCCATCTGCATTTGTTCAAAGAGTTTAACAACCTCCTTGCCATGTCCCTGTTTGCCATATGCAGTAATAATTGTAGTCCATGAGACAACATCTCTTTGAGGCATTTTATCAAACATTTGGCGTGCATACTCTAACTTGCCACACTTGGAATACATGTCAACTAGGGCATTGGCCAATTTATCATAGTAAACATATCCATTCCCGATGATGGAAGCATGAACTTGCTTGCCCTGTTCCAAGGCTGCTACGTTAGCACATGCATTGACAACACTGATGAAGGTGATTTCATTTGGTTTCACACCTTCCAACTGCATTAGATGCAGAAGCCTCAGGGTTTCTCCGCCACACCCATGATGTACATAACCTGCAATCATTGCACTCCATGAGACCACATTTCTATGATACATTCTGTCAAACACTTGGCGTGCATTCTCCATACGTGTTTCGCATTTGGCATAGAAGTCAACAAGGGCAGTCCCCACAAAAACATCAGACTCCAATCCAAGCTTGATAGCAAATCCCTGTAGTTGCTTACCTTGATCAATCGCAACCAAATTCGCGCAGGCCCTGAAGACGCTGCCAAATGTGAAATGGTCCATTCTGATGCATGTCTGGTGCATTTCATAGAATACTGTTAAAGCCCTTTCTCCATTCCCATGTCTCGCATATCCCGTAAGCATTGCATTCCATGAGACTAGATCTCTCTGAGGCATTTCGTCAAACACTTGGCGTGCATACTCCACACAGTTCCATCTGGCATAAGCGATTAAGAGATTCGTTTGTAAATAGACATTGGGATAGAATCCGGCTTTAATCATGTGCGCTTGCACTGCCTTAGTCTCTGATAAGCCTTTGGAATCCATGCATCTCTGCAACACCAATGCATAGGTACTATTTTCCTCTTCACCAAATCTTCTGCTTGCATTATAACATCCAGTGCCACAAGAAGTTTTCGATGTGGAAGATGATATAGATATTGTATTAGCATTGGTAGTAAGATACCTCCTACTGTTCAGGGTTACTCCTTTGAAATGACATACTAACTTACACAATACCATAACAACACCATCACACATAACTCAGATTTGTAGTGGTGTTTATCCGAGCCATAAGGCATGGCAAACTTCTATACGGTATCAAATGTTCCAATAATTTCACTTGTAAAATTCTCCGATCAGGATAGACATCGTTTATACTCTTTTTCAATCCCGCAGACAGTATACGGTAGGTTGACAAACATGGACATTCTTCATGGACATACTCGACATTTAGATAGAGTGGAAGCATCTTGCCCGTTCTTCCAACAAAAAGTCCCGTTTCCTCAATGGCTATTTAAAAAAAATGATTGGTTTCAAAGTGAAATTTCCACGAAACATAGATCTTTGTTCTGCCTTTATATACATAGGTTATATTCCAAATCACCGCGACCTTCCTGTCAAGGATGCAAGTAGGCTCTATCTAGAATTCTCCATTCGAATCCACCTATATCATAGATCAATTGATAAGCGTATGCATGAGATATTGTACATGTTTTTTTAACAAGAAAACAAAAAAGACAACGTGCACATTAATGTGAGGGAACAATGCAAGTTTCTATACAATTGCCCAAATCCTCTCCATTATCTTGGAGTGATAATATTTGGGCAAGATCTACACACAATTCCCCAAGATTTAAGGTAAAAAAAATTGGGTTTAACTTTTAATAGTACATGATTACACACTAGGGATTTTTGCTTAATTTTGTGAGTTTGACTTTTAATAGTACATGATTACACACTAAGGATTTTTGCTTAAGGATTTTTGCTTAATCTTGTGAGTATTTGCATAAGGTTTTTTTATGATTTTGTGTTACCTTAAGTGTTGTATATGTAGAAATTTCACGAATTGAGGTGTCCTTTGCAAATTTAGAAATTTCACTTCTTTTGAGGTTTCATAGATCTAATCCCTATGAATTATCACTTTTAGGGTTGAATTGAAATATAAATTACAACAACAAACAGTAGACAATAGGTAATATTTCACCTCACATCAACTCCACTACGTTAGATAATCCAAGAGACAATATACCAAATATATGTCAACAAGTTTCAACCCTTTACGGAAATATTTTCATGCATAAATTAGACTTGAAATCATTGCAATAAATGCAAATTTACAGTAGCAAATATGTCCTATTATCTTCAATATAAATGTGAAATCCCTTAACAATTTCAACCTTAACTTATGTAAACTTAGTAGGACATACAAGTGCTAAAAATTACCAAACCATGAAGACGATAGCTGAAAATTGATTATGCAATAAGAAAAATTTGGATAGTTGAAAACATCATATATATAGATAAGAGATGAAATTTAAGTACATACTCTAAGCTTATCACAAATTGATATAGCCCTTCAGGCTCCCCAAAACCCTAGCTAAGGAAAACCAAGAAAAACCCGAGCTCCACCAAAGATACTCCAACAAGCTAGAATCGCCACTAGCAAGTCCTCCTTGACTTCATGCAAGGCGTCTCCTCTTCTCTTCTCTTCTTCCTCAACAAGTACAACTCAGGGTTTACCACCAAACCCCAACTCCAAAGCATCCGTAGGGATCAAACCCTTGCCATAGACTTCAAGAAAGCTAAAAAAAATCTTATTTCCTTAAGACAAAGAGAGATAAATTACAAAGAAGATTAAATGATAGAGAGAGAGGGAGAGACTAGCAATCCTCCTCTTACATCTCTAACCCAAGTGTAAAAAAGAATAAGGACAAGTGTGAAATATCTCAAATCCAGAGGATTTGGATATCTAATGCTAAACTAGTGTTTTGACTTTCAGATCTGATACTCTAGGGGTTTCTTGATGCGTTTTAGTTAATTGTTTAACATGCTTGGTGATTTTCACATCTGTGTGTCATACAAATAAGGTTTGACCAATATATATGGTGCATGCAAAGTAATGAGCCAACACAATCTCAATAGCATGTATTATATGGAAAAAGTAGGAAATACAATTGATATGTTGAAAGTAGAGAAATAATCATCAACTAGATCTCATGGATCGTCACTAGAATGCAATGCAACTAATACAAAATATTTGTGATCAGAAGATGTGGATAGATCTGCACATGCACGGATATATCAACAACATGCAGCTATGGAAACTCATGACAACTGCTACAAATGATGGATAAACTCGCCCTGGTGGCTATACTCGACCGATGAGCCTGAAAATTGTCCCAAACTAAGTTCCCTGGTCTCTAGACTCCTTCTGATATCTATCAAACTAAAGATCGACTGATTGATGCTCTGGATGAACCCCAGATGAGATCCCCCGAGGGGTTGCGCACCTCCTGGGCTCTGGAAATGCACCATGATGAGTCCATCAGCAGAATCATCTGATAATTGTCTGAAAATGTGCACCCTAGCCCCATCTATACTAAGTCGAAAGGGTTTCCTCGGATCTGATCTAGAAACCCAAATGCCCTTCCTCAAGAGCTACGCACTTTCTGGCTATCTGATGCACACAGGCAGATTCCACCGACAAAATCTGATGACTGGTGGCTCAAAATAAGCACTTTGGCCTCCTCTCAACTGGGTCGGAAGGAATCGATGAGATAATCCTTGGTCTTGTGCAGCTACAAAAAACTCTCTCTAACCCCTGCGCCCTCACTGGTTGTATTGTGCAATCTCTGCAATGGATCTGAATACCCTTGAACTGGAACGATGAAATACCTAGATGGTATCTTTGATAGGATAGGGTGTGTCTTCCAACACCGAAACTGATCTGGGTGGTGGTTTCCTCCAGAAATCCACAAAACATCAAAGAGGTCGACTTCCTCCTCTAGGACCTGTTCTCAACTCAAAATCATAACATAATGAGGAATTAGGTCGAATTCCTCCTTTTATATCTTCCCCGATCTAATTCTCTGTTGTCATCACTTAAGCCAGGTGCTTTTCCTTCTAAGTTGAGTGAGTAATTAATTAAGCCTCCCCTTCAACACATTTTCTTCTATTTCTCTGTTGACTTTACCTTAAGTGACTTTTCCTATGCTTTTTGGCTTAATTCGTCGTTTATCCGTTTAGTCACCCTTATTACTCCCTTGTTACCTTTTTTTTGCCTGACTATAGTATACGTGAACATATAGACTACTAAGTCACTCCCTGATGGCCTACTCTTGGGAACGAGACATCACAAAGAGCATGATTGATAATGATAATAATTCTCTCCTCCCTATGTTCATATGAGAGGTAAGGGATATCTACAATGAAAAGTGGACCTAGTCGACTACAAACAACTTATAAGACACAAGTAGTTCCACACATGCTCAACACTCTACTCCAAGTGACACACGTCAAGCTCTGAGGTGAACATGATCAACAAACAAGGCTCCAAGGCATGAGCGCTACTCCCCAAGGTCCAATGCTCCTCCTCCAAGACTCCAAAGCTCCAACACATCTTGATACAGGTGGATATCGGTGGCCACCCACCTTTTTCAACTAGCTCAAAACAATTTTCTGACAATTTTGGCAATTTACTATTTTTAGCAGTTTTAACTTCGAGGGCCATTTTGAGGGCCTAAATGAAGGTTTTTCGGGATCGAGCTTCTCAATGATAGTAGAAGGCATGATTGAGCCCCCAAAATGAATATCCTCAATGATACCTTTCCAATGGGCTATCATACACCTAAAAAAGAGATCGTATGAAAAAGTTACGACCCCAGGAAGTTGATGTACTAACTTACCCAAACAGGGCCCACATGACTTTTGGCGCTTCATCTCCTAGGGTTAGGTTTTTGGATGTCTAGGGTTTTTGTCATTCCTTTTTATTGTAAAAATGCCTTCAGAGCCTCATTGTAATCATCTTCTTGCGAATGAGCGCAACCGTCACATCTCTTCTCATAGATAAGCCACCACGATTCCAGCAAGCTTGCCTCCGCTACATTTTACAGTTTCAACTTATTTCCTTATTGAATAGAAAACTAGTTTTATTGTATCTCTGTTATTTTGTGTTAAGCACCTGTTAATAATCTGTATTCATTTGATTTTTCTCATAAAATCCGGATCATTGGTATCAAAGTGGTCTGCTCCTTGTCATCTTAATGCATGTCCCCAACGAGGTTGGAATACAAAGAGTTGGGTCCCGAGCTTCTTTCTCTTGAGGAAAAAATCTCTCTCACACCCAAGCGACCTCTCATGGAAGGAGAGAATAAATATGATGGGACAGGAGATCCTTTCAAATTTTTGATTGAGGAATCCCTCACACAACAAAGCAACGAGATTATGGATAGTTTCACGCAAATCTTTCAGCGACTACCAACAGGCGACACATCTTCTTCGAGCGGAGGTGCCACCCCCTTCAAGGTACAAATAAACTTTGATATTCCTATATTTGAAGGTCAGATAGACGCGGATGTTGTAGACAAGTGGTTGAATCTACTAGAGGGGTATTTTTCTGTCCACAACTTTTCAAATAGAGAAAAGATTACTTTTGCGCTCCTCAAAGCCGTTCCCCATGTCAAAGATTGGTGGGAAAATTTCTGTGAGCAAAAGGAAATAGAGGAACCCTCATTATTTACAGTCACGACGACTTGGGATTCCTTCAGGGATGCTATTAAGGAACAATACTACCCTGTTGGAAGTTATGACGACTTGTATACCAAATGGACCACACTGCAGCAAGAAAGAGACCAAGCAATGCTAGATTTCACGAATATCTTTCATACCTTGTGCACCAAGATGGGTATCAAATATTCTGAGTGACATCTAGTACTCAAGTATCGCGGCGCTTTGCATAGATACATCTATACGAAAATGGAATTTTTGGACATCTCATCCTTGGGCACGACCTACCGATATGCCATCAAAATCGAGCAGAGCTCAAACAAAAGATGCGACAATTTGGGCCTAGGAACCCCTCACAACAAAAGCTAGGAAAGGGCAGCCCCAATGGGCCATAGAACAAAGCACAGAGAAAATATGTGCAGTATCAGGAAAACTATTCCAAGCCGCAAGCAAATAAGGATACCGGAAAGAGAAAAAAAGATATCGGGAAGTGGTGCGACTTCCATAAGAGCCCTTGGCATAACACTGTTGACTGCCGCTCAAAGCAGTCACTGGTGGCCGAAATGAAAGCCTCTGAATCAGATGTGGGTTTAGAATTTGAGCCAGAACCAGAAAAGGGAAGACGAATCATTGATGTGGAACCCAGTGCCACCGTTGCTACCACCAAGCTCTAGCCTATTGAACCAGACGAGCCAGAAGAAGGAGAGCGCCTCTTCTATTCACAGATGTGGGTAAAAGGCACCCCACTGCACTTCATCATGGATAGCAGTAGCCAAAAGAACCTCATCTCAGCAGAGGTCATCAAGCGACTAGCCCTGCCGACAACACCGCACCCATAACCCTACACCATTGGATGGCTCCGCCAAGGAAGTGATCTCCGCGTCAACTAAAAGTGTCGACTGTCGTATGGAATCAATCCCTTCAAAGACGAGTTATTGTGTGATGTTGCTCCTCTTGAAGTTTGTGATGTTCTTTTGGGCCAACCTTATTTATGGAAACCTCATGTTGTATATGAGTCTAGGCCTCGTAGTGTTATTACTACTTTGAACAGGAAATTGTATAGGATGCCTAAGGTAGTCCCACCTAGTGTTATTTCCTTGATCTCTGCTAAGCAATGCAGGAAGGTCATCTCTCAGACGGGGAAGTTTTTCTTCTTCGTGATTCACTCTCAGAATAAGCGAAAGATCACAGCCACATCCAGGGTCTCTGCGACCGACCTCTCCACACAACAGAAGCAAGTAGATAAGGCCGTGGAAGAATACTCATATATCTTCTCCTCACCTATCGGGGTACCTATGCACTGCCAGGTCAAGCACCCCATCGATCTGACCCCCGACGCACCGTTGTCCAATGGGTCAATTTATCGCCACTCTCTGTTAGAGAATGAGGAGATCAAGTGATAGATCCAAGAACTACTCCACAAGATGCACATCCATCCCATCTCATCACCTTGCAGTAGCCCAATCGTGCTGGTACAGAAGAAATATGGAACCTATCGACTCTGCATTGATTACTAGGCTCTGAATAAAATCATAGTCAGAAACCGATACCCAATTCCCCGAATCGATGATCTCCTTGATCAACTCATGGGGGATAAATACTTCAGTAAGATTGATCTGAAGTCTGTCTACCACCAGGTTCCGATAGAATAGATAGATGTATGTAAAACTGCCTTCAAGTCAAAGGAAGGCCCTTTTGAATGGTTGGTCTTGCCCTTTGGTTTGACAAATGCTCTGGCCACTTTCATGAGGATGATGGACGATATCCTGCGACCATTCAACAATACTTTTGTAGTGGTGTATCTGGATGACATTCTCATTTACAACAAGACTTGGGCCGAACACTTGCAGCATATTCAATAGGTTTTGCACACCCTGCGACAACACAAGCTATATGCCAACTTGGAAAATTTCTCCTTCGGCATGGACATGGTCCATTGCTTGGGCTATATAATTGATCAACATAGTGTACATGTGGATCCAGCCAAGATCTAAGTCATCTGTGACTGGCCAGCCCCAACCACACTCACTGAGCTTCTTGGGCCTTGCCAATTTCTACCACCGATTTGTGTTGGGATTCTCCCATATTGCATGGGCCCTTAGCCAAATAACCAAGGGTGGTGGTAAGGAAACATTTACATGGGGATGGTCCCAAAAACAAGCGTTCGATGATTTGAAGTAGCGCTTGTGCTCAGCCCCAGTACTTTCACTACCAGACCTGCAACAACCCTTTGAGACCGAGACAGATGCTTCAAACTATGCGGTGGGCATCGTTCTCACTCAGCACGACCACCCCGTGGCCTATGATAGTGAGACACTATCATATGCCATCCGTAAGTACCCTAATTATGACAAAGAAATGTACTCCATTGTGCAATCTTGCCACTAATGGAGACATTACATTCTTGTGAAGGAGACAATCATCCACACTGATCATTAGCCACTACAGTTCAAGCAGACACAGGGAAAATTGCAGAATGATTTCCATCAAAAGTGGTCTACATACTTGCAGCAATTCCACCTCAACATCAAGTATAAAACATGAAGCACCAATCATGTCGTTGATTGCCTCAGCAAACTGTTAGTCATGGCACTCACCATGGTCCTAAACTCCTGCAGCCATGAGACCTCTGGATGGCTCCAACTCTATGAGATAGACCCGTACTTCGCCACCACCTACCAAATGTTGGGTGCAAATGTAGTTGTCTATAATTTCCATATTCAGGATGGGTTGTTGTGTCGTCTGGGCCATATCTGTGTCCCATCAAGCGAGTGAGCGAAGATGATCTGGGAATCCCACTACATTCGGGTGGCAGGACACTTTGACGTCGAAAAGACAGTGGCAATGCTACATAAACATTTATACTGGCTGAAACTTTGACAGGATGTCAGCAAGTATATTAGGTCCTGTACTACTTGTGCTATCGCCAAACCAACCACTACGAAACAGGGCTTGTACACCCCTCTTCCTACTCCTGATAGGCCATGGGAATCTAGTTGAATGGACTACATGTCGGGCTTCCCGTCCACCAATTGGGGAAATGAATGTGTTTTTTTGGTTGTTGATCGCTTTTCTAATGTGGTGGTTCTGGTTGCCTGCAAGACGAACATCATAGAAGAGGCCACTGCCAAGCTCTTCTTTGAATGAGTCTGGGTACATTTTGGAATCCCATAAACCATTGTCTTAGATCGAGACAGTCAATTTCTCAGCACATTCTAGTCCAAGCTCTGGTCACTGTTGGACACCAAGCTCACCAAATCCATGACCTTCCACCCCCAGATAGATGGCCAAACTGAGGTCATCAATCGAATGATTGTGCATATCCTTCGCATGTGTAACTCAAAGCGCCCTCGCACATGGGATGAGAGCGTTCCCTATGTCCAACATAGCTACAACTGAGCCCTGCATAGCTCAACTGGCCACATCCCCTTTCAGGTGGGGTTAGGATTCCAACCATTGGGTCCCATAGATGTTGCACTTCCCCTTGCGGTCACCTCGACCAACTCATCTCCTTTTCCAACTGAAGATGATAAAGCCACCCGGTTCATTGAGCGGATATGACACATCCACCAACAGGTTCATGATATCCTATAGAATTACAATGACAAGTACAAACAACGCCATGATCAACATCGGGTGCCACATAAGTTTCAGGTGGGTGACAAAGTTTGGTTGCACTTGCAGAAAGAATGCCTTACAGGACCCCATCGGAAGCTTCACCCACTTTGTTATGGGTCGTACACCATCACCAAGGCCGTGGGGGATAATGATTTTGAGCTCAACATTCCTCCTTTCCTTGGCCTACACCCAGTGTTCAACGTGGATCTCCTTTGCCCTTATTTCCCACCATTATTGGACACCTCAGGCGTAGCAGAGAAGCTGACACCAACATAGCTCAACCCCGAATGCATACAACAGGAATCCAATGATCAGATTGTGGACATACCGATCAAGGGCACTCGACAACAAAGGATCCAACTTTATCAAGCCGTCAAAGCAGGGAAGCTCCTGCACCAAGGCAAGTGGCTCACCCGGGGCCAAATTTAGCAGGAATTTCCTCATCTGGTGGGGGAACTCAATGCAATGGAGACCATTTATTTCTAAGGAGGGAGGATTTATCCAGGTGGATATCGGTGGCCACCCACCTTTTCCAACTAGCTCAAAATAGTTTTTTGACAATTTTGGCAATTTACTATTTTTAGCAGTTTTAACTTCCGGGGCCATTTTGAGGGCCTAAATGAAGGTTTTTCGGGATAGGGCTTCTCAATGATGCCTAATGGCATCATTGAACCCCCAAAATGAATATCCTCGACAATACATTTCCAATGGGATATTATACGCTTAAAACAAAGATCGTATGCAAAAGTTACGACCCCCAGAAGTTGATGTACTGACTTACCTAAACAGGGCCCACATGACTTTTGGCGCTTCATCTCCTAGGGTTAGGTTTTTGGATGTCTAGGGTTTTTGGCATTACTGTTTATT
Organism: Picea sitchensis; assembly: GCA_010110895.2. Classification (NCBI taxonomy): domain Eukaryota; kingdom Viridiplantae; phylum Streptophyta; class Pinopsida; order Pinales; family Pinaceae; genus Picea; species Picea sitchensis. The sequence continues at coordinate 224,105 of SNQJ01S0009162.1, read as the reverse complement.
GTAAAAAGGCCTTCAGAGCCTCATTGTAATTATTGTCTTGCAAATGAGCGCAATCGTCACATCTCTTCTCAGAGATAAGCTGCCACCATTCCAACAAGCTTGTTTCCGTTGCATTTTACAGTTTCAGCTTATTTCCTTATTGAATAGAAAACCAATTTTACTGTATCTCTATTATTTTGTGTTGAGCACTTGTTAATAATTTGTAGTCATTTTGTTCTACTCATAAAATCCGTATCAGTGGTATCAAAGCGGTTTTCTCCTTGTCATCTTAATGCATGTCCCCAAAGAGGTCAGAATACAAAGAGTTGGGTCTCAAGCTTGTTTCTCTTGAGGAAAAAAGCTCTCACACACCCAAGCGACCTCTCATGGTAGGAGAAAACAAATATGATGGGACAGGACATCCTTTCAAACTGTTGATTGAGTAATCCCTCATGCAACAAAGGAACGAGATGATGGATAGTTTTGCGCAAATCCTTCGGCGGCTACCAATAGGTGACACATCTTCTTCAAGCGGAGGCACCACCCCCTTCAAGGTACAAATAAACTTTGATATTCCTATATTTGAAGGTCATATAGACGTAGATGTTGTAGACAAGTGGTTGAATCTACTAGAGGGGTATTTTTCTGTCCACAACTTTTCAAATAGAGAAAATATTACTTTTGCGCTCCTCAAAGCCGTTCCCCATGTCAAAGATTGGTGGGAAACTTTCAGTGAGCAAAAGGAAACAGAGGAGCCCTCATTATTTATAGTCACAACGACCTGAGATTCCTTTAGGGATGCTATTAAGGAACAATACTACCCTGTCGGAAGTTATGATGACTTGTATACCAAATGGACCACACTGCAGCAAGAAAGAGACCAAGCAATATCTTTCATACCTTGCGCACCAAGCTGGGTATCAAAGATTCAGAGCGACATATAGTGCTCAAGTATTGCGACGCTCTGCATAGATACATCCAGAATGAAATGGAATTTTTGGACATCTAATACTTGGGCGCGACCTACCGATATGCTGTCAAAATCAAGCAGAAGCTCAAACAAAAGACGCGACAATTTGGGCCTGGGAACCCCTCACAACAAAAGCCAGGAAAGGGCGGCCCCAACCCATAGAACAAAGGACAAAGCAAATATGAACAATATTAGGAAACCCAGTCCAAGCCGCAAGCAAAGAAGGACACTAGAAAGACAAAGAAAGATACTGGGAAGTGGTGTGACTTCCATAAGATCCCTTGGCATAACACTGCTGACTACCACTCAAAGCAGTCGCTGGTGGCCGAAGTGAAAGCCTCTGAATCAAATGCGGGTTCAAACTCTGAGACAAAAGTAGAAAGGGGAAGATGAATCATTGACGCAGAACCCAGTGCCACCATTGCTACCACCAAGCTCCATCTTGGTGAACCAGATGATTTAGAAGAAGGAGAACGCCTCTTCCATTCACAGATGTGGGTAAAAGCCACCCTGCTGCACTTCATCATGGATAGCAGTAGCCAAAATAACCTCATCTCAGCAGAGGTCCTCAAGCGACTAGACTTACCGACAACACCACACCCACAACCCTACACCATTGGATGGCTCCGCCAAGGAAGTGATCTCTGCATCAGGCAACAATGTCGACTGTCGTACGACATCAAACCCTTCAAAGACGAGGTATTGTGTGATGTTTCTCCTCTCGAAGTTTGTGATGTTATTTTGGGCCAACCTTATTAATGGAAACATCATGATGTATATGATTCTAGGCCTTGTAGTGTTATCATTACATTGAACAAGAAATTGTACAGGATACCCGAGGTAGTCCCACCTAGTGCTATTTCCTTGATCTCTGCTAAGAAATGCAGGAAGACCATCTCTCAGGTAGGGAAGTCTGTCTTCTTTGTGATTCACTCTCAGAATAAGCGAAAGATCACAACCACATCTAGGGTCTCTGCGGCCGACCTCTCCACACAGCATAAGCAAGTAGATAAGGTCATGGAAGAATACACAAATATCTTCCCCTCACCTACCGGGGTACCTCTGCACTTCTAGGTCAAGCACCCCATCGATCTGAACCTCGATGCACCGTTGCCCAATGGGCTAGTTTATCGCCACTTTCTCTTAGAGAATGAGGATATCAAGTGACAGATCCAAGAAATACTCCACAAGGGGCACATCCGTCCCAGCTCATCACCTTGCGGGGGCCCAATCGTGATAGTACAGAAGAAATATGGAACCTGACGACTCTGTATTGATTACCGCGATCCGAATAAAATCATAGTCATAAACCAGTACCCGATTCCCCGAATCGACGACCTCCTTGATCAACTCACGTGGTCCAAATAATTCAGTAAGATTGATCTGAAGTCTGGCTACCACCAGGTCCCGATAGAACAGACAGATGCATGGAAAACTGCCTTCAAGTCAAAGGAAGGCCTTTTTGAATGGTTGGTCATGCCCTTTGGTTTGACAAATGCTCCAACCACTTTCATGAGGATGATGGACGATATCTTGCAACCATTCACCAATACTTTTGTAGTGGTGTATCTGGATGAAATTCTCATTTACAACAAGACTTGGGTCGAATACTTGCAGCATATTCAGTAGGTTCTGCCCACCTTGTGGCAGCACAAGCTATATGCCAACTTGGAAAAATGATCCTTCGGCATGGACAGGGTCCATTACCTGGGCTACATAATTGATCAGCATGGCGTACATGTAGATCCAACCAAGATCCAAGTCATCCGTGACTGGCCAACCCCAACCACGCTCACTGAGCTTTGGAGCTTCTTAGGCCTTGCCAATTTCTACCGCCGATTCATGTTGGGATTCTCCCATATTGCATGGGACCTTAGCCAAATAACCAGGGGTGGTGGTAAAGAGAAATTTTCATGGGGCCGGTCCCAACAACAATCATTCGACGATTTGAAGTAGCGCTTGTGCTCATCCCCAGTACTTTCACTACCAGACCTGCAACAACCCTTTGAGATTGAGACAGATGCTTCAGACTATGCGATGGGCACCGTTCTCACTCAGCACGACCACCCCGTGGCCTATCATAGTGAGACACTATCAGATTTCGTCCGTAAGTACCCTACTTATGAAAAAGAAATGTACTCCATTGTACAAGCCTACCGCTAGTGGAGACATTACATTCTTGGGAAGGAGACAGTCATCCACATTGATCATAAACCACTGCAGTTCATGCAAACAAAAGGAAAATTGCAGAATGATCGCCATCAAAATTGGTCCACATACTTGCAACAATTCCACCTCAACATCAAGTATAAAACATGAAGCATTGATTGCGTCACTGATTGCCTCAGGAGACCTCCAGTCACAACACTCACCACGTTGCTAGAATCCTATGGCCATGAGACCTCTAGATGGTCCCAAATCTACGAGACAGACCTGAACTTCGCCACCACCTACCAAATGTTGGGTGCAAACACAGTTGTCGATAATTTCCATATTCAGGATGGGTTGTTGTGTTGTCTAGGCCATATCTGTGTTCCATCAAGAGAGTGAGCGAAGTTGATATGGGAAGCCCACTACAGTCGAGTGGCAGGACACTTCGATGTCTAAAAGACAGTGGTGATGCTACAAAAACATTTCTACTGGCCGAAACTTTGATAGGAGGTCAACAAGTATATCAGGTCCTGCACTACCTGCGCTATCACCAAACTGACCACTAAGAAATAGGGCCTGTACACTCCTCTTCCTACTCCTGACAGACCATGGGAATCCATCTAAATGGACTACATGTCGGGCCTCCCATCCACCAAGCGGGGAAATGACTATGTTTTTGTGGTTGTTGAACGCTTTTCTAAGATGGTGATTCTGGTTGCCTGCAAGAAGAACATCATAATAGAGGCCACTGCCAAGATCTTCTTTGAACGAGTCTGGGTACATTTTGGAATCCCACAAACCATTGTCTCAGATCGAGACAATCAATTTCTCATCACATTCTGGTCCAGCCTTTGGTCATTTCTAGACACCAAGATCACCAAATCCACGACCTTCTACCCCCAAACAGATGGCCAAACTGAGGTCGTCAATCAAATGATTGTGCATATCCTTCGCATGTATAACTCAAAGCACCCTCGCACATGGGATTAGTTACTTCCCTATGTGAAACATAGCTACAATCGAGCCCTGCATATTTCAACCGACCACAACCCCTTTCAGGCGGGGTTGGGATTCCAACCATTGGGTCCAATAGATGTTTCACTTCCCCTTGCAGTCACCTTGACCAACTCATCTCCTGCTCCAACTGAAGCTAAAAAATCCACCCGGTTCATTGAGAGGATCCAAAACATCCACCAACAGGTTCATGAGATCCTAAAGAAGTCCAATGACAAGTACAAGCAATGCCATGATCAACATCGGGTGCCACATAAGTTTCAGGTGGGCGACAAAGTTTGGTTGCATTTGCAGAAAGAACACCTTATAGGACCCCATTGGAAGCTTCTCCCACTTCGTTATGGGTCGTATACAATCACCAAGGCCATGTGGGATAATTCTTTTGAGCTCAACATTCCTCCTTTCCTTGGCCTGCACCCAGTGTTCAACGTGGATCTCCTTCGCCCTTATTTCCCACCATTATTGGACACCTCAGACATAGGAGATAATCTGACAGCAACAGAGATGAACCCCTACTGCATACAAAAGGAATCCAACGATCATATTGTGTACATACATATCAAGGGCACTCGACAACAATGGATCCAACTTTATCAAGTCGTCAAAGAAGGGCAGCTCCTGCACCAAGGCAAGTGGCTCACCCGTCGCCAAATTCAACAGAAATTTCCTCATATGGTGGGGAAACTCAACGCAATGGATACCATTGCTTCCTAATGAGGGAGGATTGATTAGGGTGGATATCGGTGGCCACCCACCTTTCCCAACTAGCTCAAAACAGTTTTCTGACAATTTTGGCAATTTACTATTTTTAGTCGTTTTAACTTCCGGGGCCATTTTGAGGGCCTAAATGAAGGTTTTTAGGGATCGATCTTCTCAATGATAGTAAAATGCATGATTGATTCCCCACAATCAATCTCCTTGATGATACCTTTCCAATGGGCTATCATACACCTAAAAAGGATATTGTATGCAAAAGTTACGACCTCGGGAAGTTGATGTACTAACTTACCCAAACAGGGCCCACATGTCTTTTGGCACTTCATCTCCTAGGGTTAGGTTTTTGGATGTATAGGGTTTTTGGAATTCTTGTTTATTGTAAAAATGTCTTCAGAGCCTCATTGTAATCATATTCTTGCGAATGAGCGCAACTGTCACATTTCTTCTCAGAGATAAGCCACCACCATTCCAACAAGCTTATTTCCGCTGCATTTTACAGTTTCATCTTTTTCCTTATTGAATAGAAAACCAGTTTTACTGTATCTCTATTATTTTGTGTTATGCACCTGTTAATAATCTGTAGTCATTTCATTCTGCTCATAAAATCCAGATCAATGGTATCAGAGAGGTCTGCTCCTTGTTGTCTTAATGCATGTCCCCAATGAGGTCAGAATATAAAGAGTTGGGTCTCGATCCTTTTTCTCTTGAGGACAAAATATCTCGCACACCCAAGCGACCTCTCATGGAAGGAGAAAAGAAATATGACGAGACATGATATCCTTTCAAACTATTGATTGAGGAATCCCTCACTCAAAAAAGGAATGAGATGATGGATTCTTTTGCCGAAAACCTTCGGTGGCTACAAACATGTGACGCATCTTCTTCGAGCGGAGGCACCACCCCCTTCAAGGTACAAATAAACTTTGATATTCCTATATTTGAAGGTCATATAGACACAGATTTTGTAGATAAGTGGTTGAATATACTAGAGGGGTGTTTTTCTGTCCATAACTTTTAAAATAGAGAAAATATTACTTTTGTGCTCCTCAAAGCCATTCCCCATGTCAAAGATTGGTGGGAAACTTTCTGTGAGCAAAAGGAAACAGAGGAACCCTCATTATTTACAGTCACGATGACCTGGGATTCCTTCAGGGATGCTATTAAGGAACAATACTACCCTGTCGGAATTTATGACGACTTGTATACCAAATGGACCACACTGCAGCAAGAAAGAGACCAAGCAATGCCAGATTTCATGAATATATTTCATACTTGCGCACCAATATGGGTATCAAATATTTGGAGCGAAATATGGTTCTCAAGTATCACAACTCTTTGCATAGATACATCCATACCGAAATAGAATTTTTGGACATCTCATCCTTGGGCGTGGCCTATCAATATACCATCAAAATTGAGTAGAATCTTAAACAAAAGACGTGACAATTTGGGCCTGGGAACTCCTCACAACAAAATCTAGAAAAGGGCGGCCCCAACCCACTAAAAAAAGGACAGAGTAAATATGGATAGTATCAGGACAACGAGTTCAAGCTGCAAGCAAAGAAGGACACTAGGAAGACAAAGAAATATACTGGGAAGTGGTGCGACTTCCATTAGAGCCCTTGGCATAACACTGCTGACTGCCGCTCAAAGCAGTCGCTGGTGGCCAAAGTGAAAGCCTCTGAATCAGATGCGGGTTCAGACTCTAAACCAGAACTATAAAGGGGAAGATGGATCATTGACATGGAACCTAGCTCCACTGTTGCTACCAACAAGCTCCAACGTGGTGAACCAGACGAGCCACAAGAAGGAGAACACCTCTTCCATTCACATATGTGACTAAAAGGCACCTCGCTGCACTTCATCATGGATAGTGGTAGCCAAAATAACCTCATATTAGCATAGGTCATCAAGCGGTTGGCCCTACCGACAACACCGCACCCACAGCCCTACACCATTGGATTTCTCCACCAAGGAAGCGATCTTTGCGTCAGCCAACAGTGCTAACTGTCATACGACATCGAGCCCTTCAAAGATGAGGTATTGTGTGATGTTGCTCCTCTCGAAGTTTGTGATTTTCTTTTGGGCCAACCTTATTTATGGAAACATCATGTTGTATATGAGTCTAGGCCTCATAGTGTTATTATTACTTTGAATAGGAAATTGTACAGGATACCCGAGGTAGTCCCACCTAGTGATATTTCCTTGATCTCTGCCAAGCAATGCAGTAAGGTCATCTCTCAGATGGGGAAGTTTGTCTTCTTCATGATTCACTCTTAGAATAAGCGAAAGATCACAACCACATCTAGGATCTCTGCGTCCAACCTCTCCACACAACATAAGCAAGTAGATAAGGTCATGGAAGAATACTCAGATATCTTCTCCTCACCTATCGGGGTACCTCTCCACTGCTAGGTCAAGCACCCCATCAATTTGACCCCCGACGCACCGTTGGCCAATGGGCCAGTTTATTGTTGCTCTTTGTTAGAGAATGAGGATATCAAGCGACAAATCCCATAACTACTCCACAAGGGGCATATCCATCCCAACTCATCACCTTATGGGAGCCCAATCATGTTGGTACATAAGAAAGATGGAACCCGATGACTCTGCATTGATTACCAAGCTTTGAATAAAATCATAGTCAGAAATTGGTACTCGATTCCCTGAATCGATGACCTCCTTGATCAACTCATGGGGGACAAATACTTCAGTAAGATTGATTTGAAGTCTGGCTACCAACAGGTCCTGATAGAACAAAAAGATGTATGGAAAATCGCCTTCAAGTAAAAGGAAGGCCTTTTTGAATGGTTGGTCATGCCCTTTGGTTTGATAAATGCTCTAGCCACTTTGTAGTGGTGTATCTGGATGACATTCTCATTTACAACAAGACTTGGGCCGAACACTTGTAGCATATTCAACAGGTTCTGCACACCTTGCAGTAGCACAAGCTATATGCCAACTTCGAAAAATGCTCCTTCGACATGGACAGGGTCCATTACCTAGGCTACATAATTTATTAGCTTGGCATACATGTGGATCCAGCCAAGATCCAAGTCATTCGTGACTGGCTAGTCCCAACCACACTCACTGAGATTCGGAGCTTCTTGGGCCTTGCAAATTTCTACCTCCGATTCGTGTTGGGATTCTCCCATATTGCATGGGCCCTTAGCCAAATAACCAGTGGTGGTGGTAAGGTGAAATTTGCTTGGGGTCAGTCCCAACAAAAAGCATTCAACGATTTGAAGTAGTGCTTGTGCTCAACCCCAGTACTTTCACTACCAGACCTACAACATCCCTTTGAGATTTAGACAAATGCTTCAGACTATGATGTGGGCGTCATTCTCATTCATCACAGCCACCCTGTGGCCTATCATAGTGAGACACTATCATATGTCGTCCATAATTATCCTACTTATGATAAATAAATGTACTCCATTGTGCAAGCCTGTCGCTAGTGGAGACATTACATTCTTGTGAAGGAGACAATCATACCCACTGATCATAAGCCACTGCAGTTCATGCAAACACAAGGAAAATTGTAGAATGATCGCCATCAAAAGTGGTCCACATAATTGTAGCAATTCCACCTCAACATCAAGTATAAAATAGGAATCACCAATCGCATCGCTAATTTCCTCAGAAGACCTCTAGTCACGACACTCACCATGGTGCTAGAATCCTACGACCATGAGACCTCTGGATGGGCCCAACTCTATGAGATAGACCCGGACTTCACCACCACGTACCAAATGTTGGGTGCAAATGCAGTTGTCGATAATTTCCATCTTCAGGATGTGTTGTTGTGTCATCTGGGACATATCTGTGTTCCATCAAGCAAGTGAGTGAAGCTGATCTGGGAAGCCCACTACATTTGGGTGGTAGGACACTTTGGCGTCGAAAATATAGTGGCGATGCTACAAAAACATTTCTACTGGTCAAAAATTCAACAAGAGGTCAACAAGTATATCAGGTCTTGCACTGCCTGTGCTATCACCAAACCAACCACTAAGAAACAGGGATTGTACACCCCTCTTCATACTCCTAACAAGACATGGGAATCCATCTCAATGGACTACCTATTGGGCCTCCTATCCACCAAGCGGGGAAATGACTATGTTTTTGTGGTTGTTGATCGCTTTTCTAAGATGGCGATTCTGGTTGCCTGCAAGAAGAACATCACAATAGAGGCCACTGCCAAGCTCTTCTTTGAATGAGTCTCGATACATTTTGGAATCCCACAAACCATTGTCTCAGATTGGGACAGTCAATTTCTCAGCACATTCTGGTCTAGCCTCTGGTCACTGCTAGACACCAAGCTCACCAAATCCACGACCTTCCACCCCGAGACAGATGGCCAAACTGAGGTCGTCAATCGAATGTTTGTGCATATCCTTCGCATGTATAACTCAAATCACCCTCGCACATGGGATGAGAGCCTTCCCTATATATAGCATAGCTACAACCGAGCCCTGCATAGCTCAACTGACCACAACCCCTTTCAGGTGGGGTTGGGATTCCAACCATTGGGTCCCATAGATGTTGCACTTCCCCTTTCAGTCACCTCAACCAACTCATCTCCTGCTCCAACTAAAGCTAAAAAAGCCTCCCGTTTCATTGAGTGGATCCAACACATCTGCAAATAGGTTCATGATATCCTACATTATTCCAATGACAAGTACAAGCAACGCCATGATCAACATCGGGTGCCACATAAGTTTTAGGTGGACGAAAAAGTTTGGTTGCACTTGCAGAAAAAACGCCTTACAGGACCCTATCAGAAGCTTCGCCCACTCCATTATGGTCCGTACACCATCACCAATGTCGTGGGGGGAATTGATATTGAGCTCAACATTCCTCCTTTCCTTGGCCTGCACCCAGTGTTCAATGTGGATATCCTTCACCCTTATTTCCCACCATTATTGGACACTTCAGACGTAGCAGAGAAATTGACACCAACATATCTCAACCCTGACTGCATACAACAGGCATCCAATGATCATATTGTGGACACATATATCAAGGGCACTCGACAACAAAGGATCCAGCTTTATCGAGTCGTCAAAGCAGGGCAACTCCTGCACCAAGGCAAGTGGCTCACCCACGGCCAAATTCAGTAGACATTTCCTCATATGGTGGGGAACTCAACACAATGGAGACCATTGTTTCCTAAGGAGGAAGGATTGATCTAGGTGGATATCGATGGCCACCCAACTTTTAACACTAGCTCAAAACAGTTTTAAGACAATTTTGGCAATTTACTATTTTTAGCAGTTTTAACTTCCGGGGCCATTTTGAGGGCCTAATGAAGGTTTTTAGGGATAGAGCTTCTCAATGATAACTGAAGGCATGATTGAGCCCCCAAAATGAATCTCCTCGATGATACATTTCCAATGGGTTATCATACGCCTAAAACGGAGATCGTATGCAAAAGTTACGACCCCGGGAAGTTGATGTACTAACTTACCCAAACGGGGCCCACATGACTTTTGGTGCTTCATCTCCTAGGGTTAGGTTTTTGGATGTCTAGTGTTTTTGTCATTCTTTTTTATTGTAAAAAGGCCTTCAGAGCCTCATTGTAATCATCTTCTTGTGAATGAGCGCAGTCGTCACATCTCTTCTCAGAGATAAGCCACACCACCATTCCAGCAAGCTTGTTTCCACTGCATTTTACAATTTCATCTTATTTCCTTATTGAATAGAAAACCAGTTTTACTGTATCTCTGTTAGTTTGTCTTAAGAACCTGTTAATAATCTGTAGTCATTTTGTTCTACTCATAAAATCTAGATCAGTGGTATCAGAGCGGTCTGCTCCTTGTCGTCTTAATGCATGTCCCCAATAAGGTCAGAATACAAGGAGTTGGGGGTCTCGAGCTTGTTTCTCTTGAGGAAAAAATCTCTCGCACACCTAATCGACCTCTCATGGCAGGAGAAAAGAAAGATGTTGGGACAAGATACATTTCAAACTGTTGATTGAGGAAGACCTCATGCAACAAAGGAACGAGATGATGGATAGTTTCGCGCAAATCCTTCGACGACTACCAACAGACGACACATCTTCTTCGAGCGGAGGTGCCACCCCCTTCAAGGTACAAATAAACTTTGATATTCCTATATTTGAAGGTCAGATAGACGTAGATGCTGTAGATAAGTGGTTGAATCTACTAGAGGGTTTTTTTTCTGTCCACAACTTTTCAAATTGAGAAAAGATTACTTTTGCGCTCCTCAAAGCCATTCCCCATGTCAAAGATTGGTGGGAAACTTTCTGTGAGCAAAAGTAAACAGAGGAACCCTCATTATTTATAGTCACAGAGACCTGGGATTCCTTCAAGGGCGCTATTAAGGAACAATACTACACTGTTGGAAGTTATGATGAGTTGTATACCAAATGGACCACACTGCGGCAAGAAAGAGACCAAGTAGTGCCATATTTCAGGAATATCTTTCATACCTTGTGCACCAAGTTGGGTATCAAATATTCGGAGAGACATCTGGTGCTCAAGTATCGCTACACTTTGCATAGATACATCTATACTGAAATGGAATTTTTGGACATCTCATCCTTGGGCGCGACCTACCAATATGCCATCAAAATCGAGCATAAGCTCAATCAAAAGACGCGACAATTTGGGCCTGGGAACCCCTCACAAAGAAAGCCAGGAAAGGGTGGCCCAAACCCACAGAACAAAGGGCAGATAAAATATGGACAGTATTAGGACAAACAGTCCAAGCCGCAAGCAAAGAAGGACACTAGAAAGACAAAGAAAGATATCGGGAAGTGGTGCGACTTCCATTAGAGCCCTTGGCATAACACTGTTGACTGCCACTCAAAGCAGTCGCTGATGGCCAAAGTGAAAGCATCTGAATCAGATGCGGGTTTAGACTCTGAGCCAGAACCAGAAAGGGGAAGACAGATCATTGACGCGGAACCCAGTTCCACTATTGCTACCACTAAGCTCCAACCTGGTGAACCAGATGAGCCAGAAGAAGGAGATCGCCTCTTCCATTCACAGATGTGGGTAAAAGGAACCCCACTGCACTTCATCATGGATAGAGGTAGCCAAAAGAACCTCATCTCAGTAGAGGTTGTCAAGTGGTTGGACCTGCCAACAACACCGCACCCACAACCCTACACCATTATATGGATCTTCCAAGGAAGCGATCTCCGCATCATCCAACAGTGCTGACTGTCGTACGACATCAAGCCCTTCAAAGACAAGGTATTGTGTGATGTTGATCCTCTCGAAGTTTGTGATGTTCTTTTGGGCCAACCTTATTTATGGAAATGTCATGATGTATATGAGTCTAGGCCTTGTAGTTTTATTATCACTTTGAATAGGAAATTGTACAGGATACCGGAGGCAATCCCACCTAGTGTTATTTCCTTGATCTCTATTAAGTAATGCAGGAAGGTTATCTCTCAGACGGGGAAGTTTGTCTTCTTTGTGATTCTCTCTCAGAATAAGCGAAAGATCACAACCACATCCAGGATCTCTGCGACTGACCTCTCCACACAACAGAAGCAAGTAGATAAGGTCATGGAAGAATACTCATATATCTTCTCCTCACCTATCAGGGTACCTTTGAACTACCAGGTCAAGCACCCCATCGATCTGACCCCCGACGCACCATTTCCCAATGGGCCAGTTTATCATCGCTCTCTGTTAGAGAATGATGAGATCAAGCCACATATCCAAGAACTCTCCATAAGGGTCACATCCATCCCAGCTCATCATCTTGTGGGAGCCCAATCATGCTGGTAGAGAAGAAAGATGGAACCTAGTGACTCTGCATTGATTACCATGATTTGAATAAAATCACAGTCAGAAACTGATACCCGATTCCCCGAATCGAAGACCTCCTTGATCAACTCACGAAGACCAAATACTTGAATAAGATTTATCTAAAGTCTGGCTACCACCAGGTCCCGATAAAACAGACAAATGTATGGAAAACCGCCTTCAAGTCAAAGGGAGGCATTTTTGAATGGTTGGTCATGCCCTTTGGTTTGACAAATGCTCCAGCCACTTTCATGATGATGATGGACAATATCCTGCGACCATTCACCAATACTTTTTTAGTGGTGTATCTGGATAACATTCTCATTTACAACAAGACTTGGGATGAACATTTAAAGACCTGCAACAACCCTACAACAGACCTGGAACATCCCTTTGAGATCAAGACAGATGATTCAAACTATGTGGTGGGCGTCGTTCTCACTCAACACGACCACCCCATGGCCTATCATAGTGAGACACTATCAGATGTCATCCGTAAGTGCTCTACTTACAACAAAGAAATGTAATCCATTGTGGAAGCCTTCCGCCAGTGGAGACATTACATTCTTGGGAAGGAGACAGTCATCCAAACTGATCATAAGCCATTGCAATTCATGCAGACATAAGGAAAATTGCAAAATGATCGCTATCAAAAGTGGTCCACATACTTGCAAAAATTCCACCTCAACATCAAGTATAAAATAGGAAGCACCAATCGCGTCATCGATTGCCTTTGCAGACCGCCATTCGTGGCACTCACTAAGGTGCTAGACTCCTACAACTATGACACCTCTGTATGGGCCCAACTCTATGAGACAGACTCAGACTTCGCCACCTTTTGGCCCTTGACCAAGTTTTGGGAGTTTCTTGGTCATGTTGACCCATTTTTGGACTTCGAAATCCCATCGAAGGACGAGCGCAAGAAGAAGCAGAGATCATGGGATCTCGACCCCCTTTTGCACCTCTTTTTGTGTTGTTGGGAATATGTAATGGTAAAGGGATGTCGGCCCATGGGTTCATCCATGTTTAGGCCTATTTTGTACTGTATAAATAGATACCTAGGTGATGTAGGAAAGGGTCGATGAGCTAAGTGCCAAGTGCAATTAATAGTTGTATATGCTCTTTGCATGCTGTGTGAGACTTGCAAGGATAAGTGCAAGTGACTGTAAGAGATTGAGTAGAAGATTTTGTGTTGTAACCTAACTCGGGGAAGGAAGATCTGGCGAGGTGTGTGAAAATATCTTGTCCTATGCTGAGTGGGGTTTGTATTGCTCGGTGCATGTAGATGACTAATTGAAGATAATAAATAAGAAGAGTTGGTGGACGTAGCCCTAGGAGAGGGGTGAACCACATAATCATTATGTTATCTTCTTGGCGCTTGTCTGAATGTGTTTATGTCTTATTTTCTTAGTGCTTTGAGATGATTAGATAGATTTTCTTATGCTCAATGCTAATGATGTATGGAATGTTAGATCTAATATACGTGAATATGCTCAGTGCTTGATCAGTTATGTCCGACCTATTTTACTTGTGCAAGTGCTCATATATGGTAGATTATTGTGATTATTGCGAGGCTCTGTTTTATCAGCGAAGTAGATACTGATTTCATGTTAAAGAACTAACGGTGCTAAGTTCTTTACTAAGTTGTATAATCAAAGATCTGTGTCCCAGTTAAGGTTGTAGACACTTGAGTCTTGCAACCATCCTTGCCTCTACCTCGGGTGAGACTTCATCTGCTTCGCAGGTGTTTCCTAAAGGGCCAGTAGTTAGGGTTTTTTTGGTGCGCTCTTGTAGCGTTGAACCCTGGGTCTTCCCCTGTGCCAACAAATGGTTCCGTTGCCAGGACCTGAAATGATGATTGCTGGGAACTGAGAAAGAGGAAGCTCTGTGCAAAGATTCATCCCAAAATTGTGAAAGATCTATGCTCTAGTGCGCAATATTCTACTTGATCTGTAAAGATTTGTGCTAATGAAAGAAGGTCGGATTTGTAGAAAAGAAGCAGGATCTGAAAGCTTTGTGTTCCAAGAAATGTAAAAGTGAGAAGTTCTAATTGAAAGAGGTAAGATCCGTAAGCTTTGTTCTCTGTAAAAGTAAAATAAGTGAAAATTTTTGTTTCTAGAGTATGGATCTAGGTATATCTGATAGGTTTTGTCCTAGTTTGAAAGCTAGGGTGTTAATAGATGAAAGAAGGTTTGATATGAATAGATCTGATAAGAAAAATGAAAGATATGTTATACCTATGCATAGAAAGAATGGTTGGACTAACAAATGGATGCAAGATCCTAGAAATAATTTGTTGCAGGTTACTTACCATGATCCTAGTATGCAGTATAGAAGAGGCCGGGGATCATTGAAAAGAAAGAGAGGATTAACCCTCTGTTACAGTAGCAAGAGACTGAGGAATCTTGCTAAGGAATGCCCTGGTGGAACACCTAGTTGTCTCTGTTGTAAGGCTATGGACCATGAAGTGTTGGATTTCCCTAGAATGATCGTTAATCTTGAAGGAATGAACCCGATTCAAGAGAACCCTAAGGCAGATCCAAAAAAGGAAGAACCCTAGCAGGAATCAAAGAAAGTATGGATACAGATAGAAGAAACCCTAAATGACCACCGACATGTCAACTTATCAGAGATCTCCAAAGAGAAGGAATGCATTGAAGCAAGAATAAGGGACTTCAACATTGTTTGTGTTCTGGATGAGGAAACATAAATGGATATTATGCCGAAGATTACCTGGGAAGCTATAGGAAGGCCTGCTATGATCCCTTCACTAGGAGGAATATGTTTTTTTAGAGGAGAGCTAGTAAACCTATGTGGAAGGCTCACTCGGATACCTATGACTATCAATGGAACTTTGACAGAAGAAGACTTTGAGATTATTAAATTTTTTGAAGATAGCGCCCCGTTTACCATGGTAATAGGAAAACCTTGGATTGATAGAGATCAAGATAGATGAAAGGAAGAAGAAGAAGTTTTGGAACAAAAGAAGCAAGAGTTAAAAGATTTTATGACCAGAAAGATTGCACACTTGATTGAGGAATAAAAGAGTAGATCATAGATATTTAATACTAGAAACTGGGATGTCGAAGCTAAGAGAACACTAGAGGATCCCCAAGATATTGAATTACCTACCCCAGGCACAGAAGAAGTATTACCCAGAAACCCTAGGAGAGAATTTCAACGGCGTGAAGTAACTAAGACCAAAGAAGAAAAGAATCAGAATGAGAAAAGAATTACCGAGACAAAGCTCACTGGAAAGAAGGACAAAAAGTTAATAAAGAAAAGGGATAATACTAAAACATTACAGGAGGTTCTAGAGGATACCTCGTAGAAAGAAAAATTACAGAATTTGAGCTTCGTCAAGATATAAGAACAATGACATATGGCACTTTTCCATGATGAAGCAATATAGCCATTGGGACCGATATATCTATTCGACTTCCGCTCCGAATGAACACAAAAGAAATAAAGGTTTGTCATCAGATCATTGGATCGCGCTATAATGGAAAGAATGGAGTTAATGAATCCTTCATATCCATTGCAAGTGATCCATTACCGAAGTTTTCTATTTATCCCGCTGCGCCATGCAATGAGAACACTTTTTCTAATTGAGAATTTGAGCTCATAGCCTTGATTACGATTGCCCAATGATCACTACGCCTTTTACTTATACCCTATTGTAGTGCCCACATTACTTTGAGAACCCGAGATATCCATCCCCAATGCATATGTTCGAAGAGCTCACCGCTGAAGAAGCAACTACGAAAAAAGTTCTGATCGACTTAATGGCTGAAAGAACCATGTTAGGAAGAGGACTGTCTACAGGTTTACAGACATCATCAACACGAGGAGTGCAAGCCTCCCCGTCGACCGCTCGAGATGGCCCATCCTGGAAAACCGATGAAAAGAGAACTAAGCATAGAGACAATCTTGCGAATGCTAAAATTATTCTAAGCATTCTACCTGCTTATCTACCACCTCTGAGCAGCTCCATCACTCGTGACAGTGTACCCCGCGAATTTGAGTATGCTTTGATCATTGCGTACCTTCCAAAAGAAGTGCGTGCAGTTCGTGCCGACCAGGATAATCTCACCACGTTGAAGTTCAATGACTTCAACCTCGACGACAGGAAGGATTACAGTATGCTCGCCCCTCATAAATATCTGACGCAAACCAAAGGAAATAACTCCAAGATTATCGCTCAATCATGGACCTAGAATCTCGTGCAGTCAACCCTACTTAATGTAATGAAGATTCCTCACTTCAGAAGGCATCAAGAAGTGAACGCGTGTGTCAATTTCCTGCTATCCTGCTATCACGGAGGATACTTATGGTTGAACTGATGCATCACAGTGGATCCAAATTTGATCAATCGTATCACAGGGCTAAGCATGCAGGGCCCTGACCCACAAGAGTTTTACCCCTGCAAGACCGTGGATCACTCTCTTGCACAAAAGATAAAGGATACGTATGGTGATGTCAAGAAGGGCATGCGAGGCTACAAGGTAGCCTCTATCCAAAGCGATGCAGTGCACCTTGCCTGTCAGTTGATCGCAGGAAAGCTAGTTTGCAAGAACCGACCGACCCAAGTGACCGGATTTGTAGTAGACCTCGTAGGGAAGTGCGTGGAGGGCCTACATATGAATTGGGCCAAATACTTGGTGAACCAGCTAGAACTAGACTGTAGGGAAGCGTAGGACCAAGGGTATGAGTTCCATTTTAGCTGGTTTCTTATATTAATCACTTTCATCGCATGGGAGATGCCGGAAGGTGCAACCTTCCCGGATGTCAAGCCCTTTGAGACATTGGCCGTGAAGGTCAGTACACTGTGGTACTCTAATGACATGAACAAGAAGTGGCAATCCAAATCCATTTTCCACACTTATTAAAACCAACTAAATATCGCAATCAAGGCTACACCTTGAATCACCCCAAACACACTTCACAGATTTAGGCCATTGATGAAATTCAACACGGACCACCACTTCATCTACATGACACCACACATTGATGAGCATCACCAACAATTGCAGTCCTACTACAAACTACAAAAGGAAGACTTAGAAGATATTACTAAGGAGTGGTTGACGAACTTCCTCATCCCAAATGACCCCATAGATCTCTCTGAGGTTGATAGTCCAAAAGCCATGCACTATACACCTGGATAGAGAAAGAACAAGAAGAATGAAGAAGCCCAGGATGTCCACAACACTTCAGCACAAAATCCTTCTATCTCACCTGATCATGGAGGTGATGGTAGAGAGATAGATGGCACCGAAGTCAAACAGAAGAAAGACAAGGTCACACCGCCAAGAGATGAAGATGATCGCTCAAAGGAAAGGAAGGTTTCTCCTTCGAAACCTTCTTCAAGGAAGAAAAATGAAAGTAACTAGAGCCAAGTTTGAGACCACCCTAACCTCAGACGACTTCGACTTCATCGTCGCTGCATTGAACGATGCTTCACTGGAGATAGTAGAGAAGCAAGAAGCCAAATAAGAGGAGATGTTCAGTTGGAGCAAGGTCAAATTTCAAGAAGTGCAGCAGGCACTATAGTCCAGTCGCGCAGTATCCACTACGCCCCTAACGGCAGGAACACCAGAAATGGGAGATGAGCTAGCTCAACTCCACCGGATTGTTGATATGGTCGAAGCTCTCCTTTGATGAGCACAAGAAGAAACAACACAAGCCATACAGGCTATGGTGCAAGCACATGGAGCTCTGTTAGAATAGTGCAGTAATGCAAAATGAGAGAAGCTTGCTATGAAAGAGAATTTTGATGAAGAGAAAGCAGAGCTATAGAAAAGCAAGAAATAGTTGCTCACTGAGCAACTTGAACTTAAGGAAAGGGTCAAAAGAGAAATTCGCTCTGTGACAATTGTTGAAGTCCAGATCGAGGACCAAGTTCCACAATAGGTGGTACAATTGGAAGATGTAATCCAGAAGCTCCAGCAGTGCATCACAGATATAGAACTCTGCACTGTACCCGAAACCCCTCATGAGATAAGAGACTAGCGAGAAGCCATTTCTCACAGTGCAGTTGGTAGATTAAAATCTCTTGCCTTGGAGTGCAAGCATTTAAGTAATCAGAGTGCCCAGACATAGAAAAACCTTACAGAGAATCCAGAATTGCAGACTCTGGAGTCGCAACTCCAAGAAGAAAAAAAACATGCAGATACGCTATAGGTACAACTAAAGGCCTTGTTAGTTGTAGACAGGATTAAGAGATCGCATGAACAATGCACAAATCAGTAGCAGGTTCATATACTTCAAAGTAAAGTGATGGAAGTCTCTCAATGAATTCAACATGTGCAAGATCATGCATGACTATTATTTACAGAGGTCGAGAGCTAAGGAGCAGATCTTGAATAGGTCGTCCTCTTAGTAGAGCAATGCTTGGAAGGACTGGTGAATGATGCACCGATCCAAGAGTTCACCGAGCAAGAGGATACAAAAAAACAACAAGTTGAAGCAGCTCGAGCCAAGATCGAGGTGTTTGAGGTAGAATTGGTCCGATCGGAGTGACTCGGGATGAGTCACAGGTGAGTGTTGGGGGCCTGTTGGCCCTTGACCAAGTTTTGGGAGTTTCTTGGTCATATTGACCTATTTTGGGACTTCGAAAACATGTCGAATGAGGAGCTCAAGATGAAGTGAAGATCATCAGATCTCAGCCCCCTTTTGGGCCTCTTTTTGGGTTGTTGGGAATATGTAACGAGAAAGGGATGTCGGCCCATGGGTTCACCCATGTTTAGGCCTATTTTGTAATGTATAAATAGATACCTAGGCGATGTAGGAAAGGGCCGATGAGCTAAGTGCCAAGTGAAAGTAATAGTTTTATATGTTGTGTGCATGCCATGTGAGACTTGCAAGGCTAAGTGCAAGTGACTGTAATAGATTGAGTAGAAGCTTTTGTGCTGTAACCTAACTTGGGGAAGGAGGATCTGGAAAGGTGCACACATATATCATGTCCTATGCGGAGTGGGGTTTGTATGGCTCGGTGCATGTAGATGACTGATTGAATATAATAAAGAAGAAGAGTTGGTGGACGTAGCCCCAAGAGAGGGGTGAACAACGTAATCACTGTGTTATCTTCTTGGCGCTTGTCTGAATGTGTTTATGTCTTCTTTTCTTAGTGATTTGAGATGATTAGATAGATCTTCTTATGCTCAGTGATAATGATGTATGGAATGTTAGATCTAATATACATGAATATGCTCAGTGCTTGATCAGTTATGTCTGACCTATTTTACTTATGTTAAGTTCTCATATATGGTAGATTACTGTGAGTATTGGGAGGCTCTGTTTTATAAATGAAGTAGATAATGATTGCATGTTAAAGATCTAATGGTGCTAAGTTATTTACTAAGTTGTATAATCACAGATCTGTGTCCTAGCTAAGGTTGCAGACACTTGAGTCCTACAACCATGCCTGCCTCTACATTGGGTGAGAATCCATCTGCTTCACAGGTGTTGTCGAAAGGGCCAATAGTTAGGGTTTTGTTGGTGCTCTCTTGTAGAGTTGAACCCTGGGTCTGCCCCTGTGCCAATACCACCACCTACCAAATGTTGGGTGTAAATGCACTTGTCGATAATTTCCATCTTCAGGATGGGTTGTTTTGTCATCTGGGCCATATCTGTGTTCCATCAAGCAAGCGAGCAAAGATGATCTCGGAAGTCCACTACAGTCGGGTGGCAGGACACTTCGACGTCGAAAAGACAGTGGCGATGCTACATAAACATTTCTACTAGCTGAAACTTAGACAAAAGGTCAACAACTATATCAGGTCCTTCACTGTCTGCGCTATCGCCAAACTGACCACTAAGAAACAGGACCTATACACCCCTCTTCCTAGTCCTGATAGGCCATGGGAATCCATCACAATGGACTACATGTCGGTCCTCCCATCCACCAAGCGGGGAAATGACTGTGTTTTTGTGGTTGTTGATTTCTTTTCTAAGATTGCGATTCTGGTTGCCTGCAAGAAGAACATCATAGTAGAGGCCACTACCGAGCTCTTCTTTGAACGAGTCTAGGTACATTTTGGAATCCCACAAACCATTGTCTCAGATTGAGATAGTTGATTTCTCAGCACATTCTGGTCCATCCTCTGGTCACTGTTGGACACCAAGCTCACCAAATCAACGACCTTCCACCCCCAGATAGATGGCCAAACTGAGGTCGTCAATCGAATGATTGTGCATATCCTTTGCATGTATAACTCAAAGCACCCTCACACATGGGATGAGATCCTTCCCTATGTCCAACATATATACAACCGAGCACTGCATAGCTCAACTGAGCACAACCCCTTTCAGGTGGGGTTGGGATTCCAACCATTGGGTCCCATAGATGTTGCAATTCCACTTGCGGTCACCTCGAATGACTCATCTCCTACTCCAACTAAAGCTAACAAAGCCACCCGGTTCATTGAGTAGATCCAACACATCTGCCAATAGGTTCATGATATCCTACATAATTCCAATGACAAGTACAAGCAACGCCATGATCAACATCGGGTGCCACATAAGTTTAAGGTGGGTGACAAAGTTTGGTTGCACTTGTAGAAAGAACGCCTTACAGGACCCCATCAAAAGCTTCACCCACTCCATTATGGGCTGTACACCATCACCAATGCCATGGAGGATAATGATTTTGAGTTCAAAATTCCTCCTTTCCTTGGCCTGCACCCAGTGTTCAACGTGGATCTCCTTCGCCCTTATTTCCCACCATTATTGGACACCTCAGACATAGCAGAGCAGCTGAAACCAATAGAGCTCAACCCCAATTGTATACAAAAAACATCCAACGATCGTATTGTGGACACACATATCAAGGGAACTCAACAAAAAAGGATCCAACTTTATCGAGTCATCAAAGCAGGGCAGTTCCTACACCAAGGCAAGTGGCTCACCCGTGGCCAAATTCAGTAGAAATTTCCTCATCTGGTGGGGGAACTCAATGCAATGGAGACCATTGATTCCTAAGGATGAAGGATTGTTTTAGGTGGATATCGGTGGTCACCCACCTTTTCCAACTAGCTCAAAATAATTTTCTGACAATTTTGGCAATTTACTATTTTTAGCAGTTTTAACTTCCAGGGCCATTTTGAGGGCCTAAATGAAGGTTTTTCAGGATTGAGCTTCTTAATGATAGCCAAAGGCATGATTGAGCCCCCAAAATGAATCTCCTCAAATATACCTTTCCAATGGGCTTTCATATGCCTAAAACAGAGATCGTATGCAAAAGTTACGACCCTAGGAAGTTGATGTACTAACTTACCCAAACGGGGCCCACATGACTTTTGACGCTTCATCTCCTAGGGTTATTTTTTTGGATGTCTAGGGTTTTTGGAATTCCTGTTTATTGTAAAAAGGCCTTTAGATCCTCATTGTAATCATCTTCTTGTGAATGAGCGCAACTGTCACATCTCTTCTCAGAGATAAGCCACCACCATTCCAGCAAGCTTATTTCTGCTGCATTTTACAATTTCAGCTTATTTCCTTATTGAATAGAAAACTAGTTTTACTGTATCTCTGTTATTTTATGTTAAGCACCTGTTAATAATCTGTAGTCATTTCATTTTTCTCATAAAATCTGGATCACATCTCCAAGGTCATGTGCATCTTCAAGGACCACCAAATGTTAACTCCCTCAACTCGAGTGTCCTCAAGTCATAATCCTCCATTCCAACAACCAAGCAAGCCCATGTTGTTTATGAATGAACACCTTCCTTTGGAATGGATAATGATTATCCTCCAATGAAAGGTCTCTTCCAATCAAGCAACCTCCCTCGATGTTCCAACTACATCAAGGAGTAATCATGCTCCATAGGTATCCAACACTCCAAGGAACAATGTCATACAAGCATCCATACAAGGTCTGACAACTCAAGAGTAAGCCACCTCCAATGTGAAAGTCCATTATGGAACATCGAGATTAAACCATACACCATGCACTCCACATATCATTATGATCCAGGTGGATATCGGTGGCCACCCACCTTTTCCAATTGGCTCAAAACAGTTTTCTGGCAATTTTGGCAATTTATTATTTTTAGTAGTTTTAACTTCCGGGGCCATTTTGAGGGCCTAAATGAATGTTTTTCAGGATCGAGATTCTCAAATATATTCAAAGGAATGATCTATCCCCCAAAATGAATCTCCTCGATGATACCTTTTCAACAAGCTATCATACGCCTAAAACGAAGATCGTATGCAAAAGTTACGACCCCGAGAAGTTGATGTACTAACTTACCTAGATGAGGCCCACATGACTTTTGGCGCTTCATTCCTAGGGTTAGGTTTTTGGATGTCTAGGGTTTTTTGGAATTCCTGTTTATTGTAAAAATGCCTTCAGAGCCTCATTGTAATTATTTTCTTGTAAATGAGCGCAACCATCACATCTCTTCTCAGAGATAAGCCGCCACCATTCCAACAAGCTTGTTTCCACTGCATTTTACAGTTTCAACTTATTTCCTTATTGAATAGAAATCCAGTTTTACTGTATCTCTATTATTTTGTGTTAAGAACCTATTAATAATCTGTATTCATTTTGTTCTTCTCATAAAATCTGGATCAGTGGTATTAGAGTGGTTTTCTCCTTGTCGTCTTAATTCATGTCTCCAATGAGGTTGGAGTACAAAGAGTTGGGTCTCGAGCTTGTTTCTCTTGAGGAAAAAATCTCTCTCATGCCCAAGCGACCTCTCATGGCAGGAGAAAAGAAATATGACGAGATAGGAGATCCTTTCAAACTTTTGATTGAGGAATCCCTCACGCGACAAAGGAACGAGATGATGGATAGTTTCGCGCAAATCCTTCGATGACTACCAACAAGAGACACATATTCTTTGAGTGGAGGCGCCACCCCCTTCAAGGTAGACATAAACTTCAATATTCCTATATTTGAAGGTCATATAGATGCATATTTTGTAGACAAGTGGTTGAATCTACTAGAAGGGTATTTTTCTGTCCATAACTTTTCGAATAGAGAAATGATTACTTTTGCGCTCCTCAAAGTCATTCCCCATGTCAAAGATTGGTGGGAAACTTTCTGTGAGAAAAAGGAAACAGATGAACCCTCATTATTTATAGTCATGGCCGCTTGGGAATCCTTTAGGGATGCTATTAAGGAACAATACTACCCTGTCAGAAGTTATGATGACTTGTATACAAAATGGACCACACTGCAACAAGAAAGAGACCAAGCAATGCCATATTTCACAAATATCTTCCATGCTTTGCTCACCAAGATGGGTATCAAAGATTCAGAGTGACATCTGGTGCTCAAGTATCAAGGTGCTCTACATAGATACATCCAGATCGAAATGGAATTTCTGGACATCTCATCCTTGGGCGCGGCCTACCGATATGCTATCAAAATCGAGCAGAAGCTCAAACAAAAGACACGACAATTTGGGCCTGGGAACCCCTCACAACAAAAACCAAGAAAGGGAGGCCCCAAACCACATAACAAATTACAGGTCAAATATAGACATGGTGAACCAGAGGAGACAGAAGAAGGAGAACGCCTCTTCCATTCACAAATGTGGGTAAAAGGCACCCCGCTACACTTCATCGTTGATAGTGGTAGCTAGAAGAACCTCATCTCAGCAGAGGTCATCAAGCGGCTAGCCTTGCCGACAATGCCGCACCCACAACCCTACACCATTGGATGGCTCTGCCAAGGAAGCGATCTCCATGTCATCCAACATTGTCGATTTTCATATGACACCAATCCCTTCTAAGACGAGGTATTGTGTGATGTTTCTCCTCTCAAATTTTGTGATGTTCTTTTGGGCCAACCTTATTTATGGAAACATCATGTTGTATATGAGTCTAGGCATCATAGTGTTATTATTTCTTTGAACATGAAATTGTACAGGATACCCAAGGCAGTCCCACCTAGTGCTATTTCCTTGATCTCTGCTAAGCAATCCAGGAAGGTCATCTCTTAGATGAGGAAGTTTATCTTCTTCATGATTCACTCTTAGAATAAGAGAAAGATCACAACCACATCTAGGGTCTCTGGAGCCGACCTCTCCACACATCAGAAGTAAGTAGATAAGGTCGTGGAAGAATACTCATATATATTCTCCTCACCTACTGAGGTACCTCTGCACTACCAGGTCAAGCACCCCATCGATCAGACCCCCAACGCACCATTTCTCAATGGGACAATCTATCGTCGCTCTCTGTTAGAGAATGCAGAGATCAAGCGACAGATCCAAGAACTACTCCACAAGGGGCACATCCATCTCGGCTCATCACCTTGCAGGAGCCCAATCGTGCTGGTACAGAAGAAAAATGGAACCTGGCAAATTTGCATTGATTACCAGGCTCTGAATAAAATCACAGTCAGAAACCGGTACCCGATTCCCCAAATAGACGACCTCCTTGATCAACTCATGGGGGCCAAATACTTCAGTAAGATTGATCCGAAGTCTGACTACCACTAGGTCCTGATAGAACAGACATATGTATGGAAAATTGCCTTCAAGTCAAAGGAAGGCCTTTTGAATGGTTGTTCATGCCCTTTGGTTTGACAAATGCTCCAATCACTTTCATGAGGATGATGGATGAGATCCTACAACCATTCACCAATAATTTTGTAGTGGTGTATCTGGATGACATTCTCATTTACAACAAGACTTGGGCTGAACACTTGCAGCATATTCAACAGGTTCTGCACACCCTACGACAACACAAGCTATATGCCAAATTGGAAAAATGATCCTTCGACATGGTAAGGGTCCATTACCTGGGCTACATCATTGATCAACATGGTGTACATGTGGATCCAACCAAGATCCAAGTCATCTATGACTGGCCATCCCCAACCACACTCACTGAGCTTCAGAGCTTCTTGGGCCTTGCCAATTTCTACCGCAGGTTCGTGTTGGGATTCTCCCATATTGAATGGGCCCTCAGCTAAATAATTAGGGGTGGTGGTAAGGAAAAACTTGCATGGGGCTGGTCCCAACAAAAAATGTTATATGGTTTGAAGCAGTGCTTGTGCTCAGCCCCAATACTTTCACTACCAGACCTGCAACTTCCCTTTGAGATTGAGACAGATGCTTCAGACTATGTCGTGGGTGTCATTCTCACTCAGCAGACTACCAGTCATGACACTCACCATGGTGCTAGACTCTTGTATCCATGAGGCCTCTGGATTCCCCCATCTCTATGAGACAGACCCAAACTTTGTCACCACCTACCAAATGTTGGGTGCAAACGTAGTTGTCGATAATTTCCATCTTCAGGATGGGTTGTTGTGTCATTTGGGCCATATCTGTGTCCCATCAAGCGTGCGAGCGAAGATAATATAGGAAGCCTACTACAGTAGGGTGGCAAGACACTTCAACGTTGAAAAGACAGTGGTGATTCTAAAGAAACATTTCTACTAGCCGAAACTTCGATAGGAGGTCAGTAAGTATATCAGGTCCTATACTGCCTGCACTATTTCCAAACTGACCACTAAGAAACAGGGTTTATACACCCCTCTTCCTACTCTTGACAGGCTATGGGAATCCATATCAATGGACTACATGTGGGAATCCCATCCACCAAGTGGGTAAATGACTGTGTTTTTGTCGTTGCTGATCACTTTTCTAAGATGGTGATTCTGGTTGCTTGCAAGAAGAACATCACAGTAGAGGCCACTACAAAGCTCTTCTTTGAATGAGTCTGGGTACATTTTGGAATCCCACAAACCATTGTCTCAGATCAGGACAGTCGATTTCTCAGCACATTCTGGTCGAGCCTCTGGTCATTGTTGCACACGAAGCTCACCAAATCCACGACCTTCCACCCCTAGATAGATGGCCAAACCGAGGTCGTAAATCGAATGATTGTGCATATCCTTTGCATGTATAATTCAAATCACCCTCACACATGGTATGAGAGCCTTCCATATGTCCAAAATAGCTACAACCGAGCCCTGCATAGCTCAATCGACTACAACCCCTTTCAGGTGGGGTTGGGATTCCAACCATTGGGTCCCATAGATGTTGCACTTCCCCTTCCAGTCAACTCGACCGATTCATATCCTACTCCAGCTGAAGCTGACAAAGACAACCGGTTCATTGAGTGGATCCAACACATCCACCAATAGGTTCATGATATCCTACATAAGTCCAATGACAAGTACAAGCAGTGCCATGATCAACATTGGGTGCCACATAAGTTTCAGGTGGGCGAAACGTTTTGGTTGCACATGCAGAAAGAACGCATTATAGGACCCCATAGGAAGATTTTCCCACTCCATTATGGGCCGTACACCTTCACCAAGGCCATGGGGGATAATTATTTTGAGCTCAACATTCCTCCTTTCCTTGGCCTACACCCAGTGTTCAACATGGATCTCCTTCGCCCTTATTTCCCACCATTATTGGACACCTCAGATGTAACAAAACAAATAACACCAACAAAGCTCAACCCCAACTGCATAGAACAAGCATCCAGTGATCATATTTTGGAAACACATATCAAGGGCACTCGACAACAAAGGATCTAGCTTTATCAAGTCGTCAAAGCAAGGCAACTCCTGCACCAAGGCAAGTGGCTCACTCGGGGCCAAATTCAGCATAAATTTCCTCATCTGATGGGGGAAATCAATGTAATGGATACAATTACTTCCTAAGGAGGGAGTATTGATCCAGGTGGATATCGGTGGCCACCCACATTTTCCAACTGGCTCAAAACAATTTTATGGCAATTTACTATTTTTAGCAGTTTTAACTTTCAGGGCCATTTTGAGGGCCTAAATGAAGGTTTTTGGGGATCGATCTTCTCAATGATGGCCAAATTAATGATTCCCAAAAATGAATCTCCTCTTTTATACCTTTCCAACGGGCTATCATATGCCTAAAACAGATATCGTATACAAAATTTACAGCCCTAGGAAGTTGATGTACTAACTTACCCAGATGGGGCCCACATGACTTTTGACGCTTCATATCCTAGGGTTAGGTTTTTGGATGTATAGGATTTTTTGGAATTCATGTTTATTGTAAAAATTCCTTCAGAGCCTCATTGTAATGATTTTTTTGCGAATAAGCATAGCCATCACATCTCTTCTTAGAGATAAGCCGTCACCATTCCAACAAGCTTGTTTCCACTGCATTTTACAGTTTCAACTTATTTCCTTATTGAATAGAAAACCAGTTTTACTGTATATCTGTTATTTTGTGTTAAGCACCTGTTAATAATCTGTAGTCATTTCGTTCTTCTCATAAAATCTGGATCACATGAAGCACCCCAAAACATGGTGTAAACACTTTTGGACCAATCCCAAAAGTTAACACTCCCTTTTTATGAGGAAAGTGTTTTCACCAACACTCAACCAAACCTTTCATCTACAAATCTATAGTTTTTTCAATATAAAATTCATCCTAAACATCATCCTCCATGAGTTCATCACACCTCTCCTCATCAAAATAACTAGAAGGATCACAAATGGAAGAAACCAATGTAACATGACTAGCATATCTCCTAGGAGGTAAGCTCACCCTTACTAAAGATCCAAGTGATCTTGCATGATCTTGTGCATATTGTAATGTATGAGTAACTATAGTATAACTAGGGAGGTAATATGAGGTATCTAGGGAGGTACCCAATGTGATGCAGGAGCATCGCTCACTCAACCAAGCGAGCCAGCGCGTGGAGCAGAGAACAGTTGGACAGCGCCAGCATTCAAATTTTGGAACATTGTAATATGGCTGCGCCAAACATTAATACGTTGATGTGATGAAGCACGCTTTGTATATGTAACAGACCTTGAGCAGACAAGCTCTCGTCCTTAGGTAGCTGAGGCATTTATTTAGATTTAATGCAAGTAGATAACTAATTAAGGCTAGATTAGACAGTTTTAGTTTTCGAGAGGGAAAACGGAGTATAGACACCCTCCCTTGTATTGTTGTAACATAACATTCGTTCAGCATTGAGAGCAAGAAGAGGAGAGCAGAGCAGAGAGCTGGTGAAGAACTTCCATGTACAGATATTGAATTAATAGGAGAAGCCCTGATTCAATTCCATGGATGTGTTTGATCTCTGTGTGTTGTTGATATTGTGCCTTTGCATGTTTGCTTCCTTTTATGCTTATCTGTTATATGCTGCGTATGTGATAGCATATCAGGTTCGTAACCTGAGAGAATGAGTGAATGAGTTTCAATTGTTTCTCTGCTTAAGCCAGGAGATTCCTGCATCGAGTGCAGTTGAATACCTCCGCATAGAGTGCGTTGAGGAGGCTAAGTAGTTGAACATTTGTTCTCTTTTGCCCAAAGTTGGGTTTGAGGTATTCGAGCCGTGCAGGTGAGTGCAGGTCGAATTTGAGTCTCAGTAGAAAGTCTGAGAAGGGATAGGTCGAGTTTGTTGCAAGCGTGAATGCACAGGGCCCGGAAGAACTTTAACACTTGGAGAGTGGTTGAAGTTTGAAGAGTGCGCAGAGTGCGTGAAAGTTCTCCGAAGGAGTCAGAGGAACAAAGCTCTGGAGGAATAGCGCTTTTGTTTTTAGTTGCCTTGGACGAAGGTGTCGAAGCGGAGAACTCTTCAGAGGAAGAGAATCAACGACTTGAATTCGTCGTGAAGAATCACGAAGTCCCGTGGGTCGTTGGACCTGGGGAAGGAGCGAGGAAACTAACCCTTAAGCGCCGGAAGAACCTTTGCCATCGCATATCGGCGAATCAGGGTTGGCGAGTGAAAAGATTACATGCACGTCGAAATCGCGATCCATAAATTCCCGATTTAGTGGGATCCATCGATCCTCGGAGGGACAGGTGGCACGAATCCGGAGTATCATAGTTTCGGTGTTCGGGGTTTCCAGCAGCAGGGAAACTTAGTATCGTGGATCCGCGATCCGCGAAGTCCCGAGATTTACGTGGCAGTGTGGGACCCCAGGGAGTAAGTGGAGGGTAGGTGGGCCCATATCGGGGATCGACACCTCGGTACTCGGGGTTTCAGAACATAAGAGCTCGGCGTCGAGAGTGGCGATACCCCGAGATTTGACCGTTGACCGTCGGCATTCGGGGTTCGACGGTTGAGCGACTGAAAGAAGGGTCACGAACCTCGCGATATCGTGAGACCCGATCTCCCGATACGCGAAGGGGAGATTGCCGAGGAGACTGTGGGTAAAGAACTCCCGAGGGAGTTGGAAGAGGTTGGACTCTTCGGCCCAGTGTAAAGAGAAGGTCCTGGTGGAGCGACCGTGTCGTCGAGGGCAGGTAGGCATCAAGTGGTATCAGAGCGGGAGTTGGAAATTCTCTTTGCTACGGTAGTGGAGAGAAGTGAAATTCGCTATGCTGCCTAGGAGAGAGAGGCAGTCACCTGATCGTGAGGACAGGGATGCTCGAAGGAGGGGAAGGCCGGCAGGAAATGCAGAGATGGAGCGTCAGATCCGAGATCTCAGGGCGAGACTCGAAGATATGGAGACCACCCAGAGGCATGGAGCCGACGCGGGAGAGTTCAGCGATCCTGAGATTGAAGAGGAAGTTGGACACGACGCCGAAGAAATCTCAGCAGAGGATGCCTCGACAGAGAGGTTGACAAAGCCATTTCGAGGATGAGCTCGAAGACAAAGATGGACATTCCCGTCTATGAGGGAAGTCTAAACATAGAAGAGCTGCTGGATTGGATCCGAGCGCTCGACACCTACTTCGATTATGAGGATATCGAAGAGGATAAGAAGGTAAGGCATGCTGTCACCAAGCTGAAGGGACATGCAGCCTTATGGTGGGACGAGCTGCAGGCAGACAGACGTTCCAAAGGCAAACAGAAAATCAAGAGCTGGGATCGGATGATCGCCAAGATGAAGGCGAAGTTCATTCCGAGGGACTACCAGATCACTCTGTTCAGGCGCATGCAGAACCTGAGGCAGAAGCTGATGATGGTGAAAGAGTACACCGAGGAGTTCTACAGGCTCAACATTCGAGCTGGTCATCGGGAGAGTGATGACGAAAAGGTAGCGAGGTATTTGAATGGTCTCAGGTATGACATTCAGGATGAATTAAGCATGGTTACCATCCGCACTATTGAGGATGCATACCAAATGGCTCTGAAAGCCGAAGAAAAGCTGAGCCGCAAGTAGGGACAGCGAGGGCGAGGCAGAAGCCAGCCTAGAGGCAAAGTAGTTGCCCAGAAAGAAATTCAAAATCCCAAGGAGGATTGGAACAGACCTCAGGGAAAGGCTGAGAGAGGTGGAACCTCACAGCAGAGACAGCAAAATGCTGAGCCGAGGAGACAGCAACCAGTTCAACAGGGAGATTATGCTGATGCCAACACATTTCCTCGCACCTGAGGTAGAGGACGAGGCAGAGGAGGAGTGATCACATGTTTCACGTGTGGAAAAGACGGTCATAAAGCCGTGGACTGTCCAGAGAGGAAAATGGACGGAGGAAGAACTCACATCACTGAGGCGCAGAGACACGATGTTGAGTCAGAAGATGCTGACAGTGGAAGATTGCTTGGGACGCATAAGATCCTTTTGACACTTGAGAAAGAGGTGGACAGCTCAGTGCAGAGGAGCAGACTGTTCAGGACGGCTTGCACAACTAATGACCGAAAATGCAAAGTCATCATTGACAGCGGGAGCACTGATAATCTCGTTGCAGCTGAGATGGTTGAAAAGCTGGAGCTGGAAACAACTAAGCACCCGAGTCCATATAAGGTCTCGTGGTTACAAAAAGGACACCGGGTAAGTGTCACTAAACAGTGCTTAGTTAAATTTAAAATTGGGAATTATCATGACGAGATTTTGTGTGACGTCATTCCCATGGATGTATGCCACATACTGCTGGGTAGACCATGGCAGTATGATAGAAATGTTGTTCATGATGGGAGGATGAACACATACACCTTGGAGAAGGATGGGAGACTCCATAGGTTGCTTCCGATAAAGGATAAATATCAGGAAGTAAAGCCGGAGGTAAACAACACAATACTTCTCATGAGTGGGAAAGATCTTCTCACATAACTGGAGAAGGATGAGGATCCACAATTCTTTGTTGTCAGGAAGCCGAGAATTGTCCTGACAAGCACCAGAGTGGACGACTTGCCGGAGGAGATTCAGGAACTGCTTGCAGAGTTCGCTAATATCATTGTGGATGAACTACCTCATTCGTTGCCACCAATAAGGAGTGTGAGTCATCATATTGACCTCATACCCGGAGCAAGTCTACCAAACAAGGCAGCTTACAGGTTGACACCTCAGGAGAACGAGGAGGTCAAAAGGCAGGTACAGGATCTGCAGGATAAGGGACTAGTGAGGGAGAGTCTTAGTCCATGTGTTGTTCCGACAGTTCTGAGTCCGAAGAAGGATGGAGGCTGGAGGATGTGTACAGACTCCAGGGCGATTAATAAGATCACCATCAGGTACAGGTTTCCATTTCCGAGGATGGATGACTTGATGGATTGCCTGAGTGGGGTAAACTATTTTTCTAAGATTGATCTCAAGAGCGGATATCATCAGATCCGGATGAGAGAGGGAGATGAATGGAAAACAACATTCAAGACAAACGAGGGTTTGTACGAATGGCTGGTCATGCCATTTGGCTTGACAAATGCACCCAGCACTTTTATGAGGCTGATGAATGAAGTCCTGCGGGAATTCATTGGCAAATTTGTGGTGGTGTACCTGGATGATATACTGATTTTCAGTAAAACCAGGGCTGAGAATTTAAGGCATTTAGCCATAGTGATGAGAAGACTGCAGCGGGAGAAGCTGTTAATTAATTTGAAGAAATGCTCGTTCATGCAGACAGAACTCATATATCTGGGTTTTGTAATCTCGGCAAATGAATTGAAGATGGATCCTGAGAAGGTTGAGGTAATCAGAAATTGGCCATCGCCGAGAAATGTTTTTGAGGTACGGAGCTTCCATGGTTTGGCAAGATTCTACAGAAAATTCATTCGGAATTTCAGCGGAATCAGTGCTGCAATGATGGACACTGTGAAAAAGCAGCATAAAATTTTTCAGTGGACAGCCGAGGCTGAAAAGAGCTTCAATCTGTTGAAGCGGAAGATAACTGAGCAGCCAATTCTGGTGCTGCCGGATTTTCAGAAAACCTTCCAGGTGAAGTGTGACGCCAGTGGGTATGCTGTTGGAGGGGTTTTAAGTCAGGATGACAGACCTGTTGCATACTACAGCGAGAAGCTGGATGATGCAAAGCTGAAGTACTCCACGTACGACAAGGAATTCTATGCCATCATCCAGGCATTGAAGAAATGGAGGCATTATCTCATACCCAAGGAGTTTGTGTTGTATAGTGACAACCACGCATTGCAGTTCGTGAGTCAGCAGGAGAAGATGAATCAGAAGCATGCGAAGTGGGTAGAGTATATGCAGAATTTTACATTCGTGATCAAGCATATTTCGGGGGCTGCGAACAAGGTGGTTGATGCCTTGAGCAGGAAGTGCTTGCTGCTGCAAGAGTTCAGAGTCAAAACCTTGGGTTTTGAAAATTTGAAAGATATGTATGCAAGTGATGCAGACTTTGGCGAGGCATACGAAGCAGCCGAGAACCCAGTTCTCAGGGATAGGAGTCCGTGGATTGACTACCTGATCTAGGATGGATTTCTTTTTAAAGGCAACCAATTGTGCATTCCGGATTTCTCTATGAGAGAGAATTTGGTTAAGGAGAAGCACAACGGAGGCTTAGCATGTCATTTCGGGCATGACAAAACATTCGCCAAGCTGAGCGAATCATATTTTTGGCCAGGTATGCGTGCGGATGTAAAGCGATTTGTTGACAGGTGTCGGATATGTCAACACGCAAAGGGCAGAAAGAAGAACACAGGGTTCTATCAGCTGTTGCCCATACCCGAGAGGCCCTGGGAAGCCATTAGCATGGACTTTGTATTGGGTTTACCGAGAACGCAACGAGGAGTTGATTCCATCTTCGTGGTGGTGGACAGGTTATCGAAGATGACACATTTCATCCCGTGTCATAAGACCAACGATGCTACACACATCGCAAATTTGTTTTTTAAAGAGATCGTGCGATTGCATGGATTGCCGAGAAGCATAGTCTCGGATCGGGATACAAAGTTCATAGGTCATTTTTGGAGGACGCTATGGAGGAAGCTAGGGACTGAATTAGCATTCAGTTCTGCATACCATCCGCAGACAGATGGGCAGACATAAGTGGTCAACAGAAGCTTGGGGGGTCTGTTGAGAAGTCTGGTGACGGAGCATCACAGCAGTTGGGATCAGATCCTACCACAGGCAGAATTCGCGTACAACGATTCGGTGAATCGGAGTACAGGCAAGAGCCCATTTCAGATTTTGTATGGGACAAAGCCGAGAGGAGTGTCTGAGCTCAGGGAGCGAGAACAGGCTGAGACTAGCAGCGCCAGGGCTGAAGAATTCGCTGAGGCAATGCAGGAACTTCACGCGGAGGTGAAGCAGCGGTTGCAGAAATCGAATCAGGAGTACAAGCGCAGAGCTGATCAGAGAAAGAGGCAACTTTAGTTCGAAGTTGGAGACCTAGTTCTGGTGCACCTGAGGAAAGAAAGGTTCCCAAGGGGAACATACAACAAGCTTAAGATGAAAAAGATTGGGCCATGCAAAATCCTGAAGAAATTTGGCGAAAACGCATATGAGCTTGAGTTGCCAGAGGGCATTGGGATATCTCTGATTTTCAATGTTTCGGATTTATACCCATATAAGGAAGCAGACACTGGAACTGAGGAACCAGTGGTCCAGTGGCAGAAACAGTTACCAGTTGCACAGAAAACACAGATGGAGTGCATACTGGATCAACGAGCAGGCAGAAAGACCAGGCGGAAGCAGTATTTTGAATACCTGGTAAAGTGGAAAGATCACCCAGTGGAGGATGCCAGCTGGGAAACAGAGGCAGTCATACAGGACCATGGGCAGACTGTACAGGAGCTCATGAGCAGGAGCCCATGAAATATTTTTGAGCCGAGGAGTATGATGCAGGAGCATCGCTCACTCAACCTAGCGAGCCAGCGTGTGGAGCAGAGAACAGCTGGACAACGCCATCATTCAAATTTTGGAACATTGTAATATGGCTGCGCCAACCATTAATACGTTGATGTGATGAAGCGCGCTTTGTATATGTAACAGACCTTGAGCAGACAAGCTCTCGTCCTTAGGTAGCTGAGTCATTTATTTAGATTTAATGCAAGTAGATAACTAATTAAGGCTAGATTAGACAATTTTAGTTTTCGAGAGGGAAAACGGAGTATAGACACCCTCCCTTGTATTGTTGTAACATAACATTCGTTCAGCATTGAGAGCAAGAAGAGGAGAGCAGAGCAGAGAGCTGGTGAAGAACTTCCATGTACAGATATTGAATTAATAGGAGAAGCCCTRATTCAATTCCATGGATGTGTTTGATCTCTGTGTGTTGTTGATATTGTGCCTTTGCATGTTTGCTTCCTTTTATGCTTATCTGTTATATGCTGCGTATGTGATAGCATATCAGGTTCGTAACCTGAGAGAATGAGTGAATGAGTTTCAATTGTTTCTCTGCTTAAGCCAGGAGATTCCTGCATCGAGTGCAGTTGAATACCTCCGCATAGAGTGCGTTGAGGAGGCTAAGCAGTTGAACATTTGTTCTCTTTTGCCCAAAGTTGGGTTTGAGGTATTCGAGCCGTGCAGGTGAGTGCAGGTCGAATTTGAGTCTCAGTAGCAAGTCTGAGAAGGGATAGGTCGAGTTTGTTGCAAGTGTGAATGCACAGGGCCCGAAATAACTTTAACACTTGGAGAGTGGTTGAAGGTTGAAGAGTGCGCAGAGTGCGTGAAAGTTCTCCGAAGGAGTCAGAGGAACAAAGCTCTGGAGGAATAGCGCTTTTGTTTTTAGTTGCCTTGGACGAAGGTGTCGAAGCGGAGAACTCTTCAGAAAAAGAGAATCGACGACTTGAATTCGTCGTGAAGAATCACGAAGTCCCGTGGGTCGTTGGACCTGGGGAAGGAGCGAGGAGACTAACCCTTAAGCGCCGGAAGAACCTTTGCCATCGCATATCAGCGAATCGGGGTTGGCGAGTGAAAAGATTACATGCACGTCGAAATCGCGATCCGTAAATTCCCGATTTAGTGGGAGCCGTCGATCCTCGGAGGGACAGGTGGCACGAATCCGGAGTATCAAAGTTTCGATGTTCGGGGTTTCCAGCAGCAAGGAAACTTGGTATCGTGGATCCGCGATCCGCGAAGTCCCGAGATTTACGTGGCAGTGTGGGACCCCAGGGAGTAAGTGGAGGACAGGTGGGCCCATATCGGGGATCAGCACCTCGGTACTCGGGGTTTCAGAACATAAGATCTCGGCGTCGAGAGTGGCGATACCCCGAGATTTGACCGTTGACCGTCGGCATTCGGGGTTCGGCGGTTGAGCGACTGAAAGCAGGGTCACGAACCTCGCGATATCGCGAGACCCGATCTACCGATACGCGAAGGGGAGATTGCCAAGGAGACTGTGGGTAAAGAACTCCCGAGGGAGTTGGAAGAGCTTGGACTCTTCGGCCCAGTGTAAAGAGAAGGTCCTGGTGGAGCGACCGTGCCGTCGAGGGCAGGTAGGAATCACAATGGGAATGTGCTTATGTATTATTAATTGAGGCCATTCAATGTAAGGTGGACTAGGTCCACTATATTATTAAATAAGATCCATTGTGGTAGTTAGATAAAATAAATAGACTTTCTAGAATATTCCTTCTCTAGAATGTTCCTATAAGATAAAGAATGTTATATAAAGAAATGTTAGCAATGTATTGAAGCATAATGAAGAATATTGTTATTGTAGCAAGCAAGTATTGTTTGAGGAGTGCATTCCTTCCATAAGTAATAATATATGGTGTTACCCTACCTCAAGGGTTTTGTCTACATTCATGTGTTCAATGTTTTGGTGAATGGTTTGATTTATTCTAGTTGATATTGTGCATTTATTCTGAAGTATATTTGCAAATCTATTCAGGTACTTAACAATTGGTATCAGAGCATTTTCCTTGGTAAAAAAAGGGAAGATTTTTTGGCTCTTTTTGGAGATTTGTTTTCTGGGGAAACAAGAGGGAGACACACTTCAGGTTCAGATATGAAATTTTTTGAGAAGAATTTGGAAAAAAAATTGGATATTTGAATTCCTCTTAGAAAAATACCCAATTTCAAAAAAAAAAATCAATCGAAACAGAGTCTGGGAAGTGAATTTATCAACGTTTTAAATTTGACAAGTTTTCCAGAAAAAGTCGCGCGATTTGTACATTGAGTTATTTTTAAGCTTTAGTTTTTATTGAAGATTTATTCCAAGATGTATTTGTATTTTAATAAAAAATATGATGGTCCAAGTATTGAAAATTTTATAAAAGAAGGGAATTTAGCCTGGAAAGAGAATTGGAGAGGTTTGGTCAGTTTACACTTACAAGGTGATGCATTCATTTGGTGGGC
The DNA here is from genome assembly GCA_010110895.2 of Picea sitchensis. Taxonomy (NCBI): domain Eukaryota; kingdom Viridiplantae; phylum Streptophyta; class Pinopsida; order Pinales; family Pinaceae; genus Picea; species Picea sitchensis. Next base: position 187,108 of record SNQJ01S0009162.1, on the reverse strand, counting down.
ATCACTTAAGTATACCCAAATAATGACACTCTCTGATGAAGAATTTGATAAATTATTCTTAGATAGGTGGTCTTATACAAAGTGTAAGGATGAAGAGAGCACCGAGGGTTTTTTGTCCATGCGAAAATTCTATATTACAAGTTCATGGTTGTATTCATAAAGAAAATATCATTGTTTCTATTAATCCCA
>SNQJ01S0009162.1:139554-185294 GCA_010110895.2 Picea sitchensis | reverse complement strand
CCACTTTCCATAAATATTCCTTCTTGATTTTGTCACCTTACTTTATCATTTCTTGATTTTGTCACTTCTCTTTATTACTTAAATAATCCACCTTGACTTTTAAAACTTTACTTTATCATTTAAATAATGATTTCTTCTTTTAGGTCACTTTGACTTCTTTGACCTTGGGGGCTTCAAGCCTTTATGTGGGGGTCCTTCATCTTTGTAAGGCCGTAACTCTCAAACCATGAGGAGTTATGTGACATTCCACATACCACCGAAAATGGCATGACAAGCTATATCCATCTAGGATAGTTTCACCAACAACTCATTGATCCATCTTCATCATATCAATGACAACTCATTGATCCATCTTCATCTATGCATTCTCATCAAGGAAAATACATATTATATTACATCAATCGCCAATCAATCAATCCTTTGACATCAATCAATCACTTGAAATCAATCAATCAAACCATTGGCATCAATGACAACATGATCCAACATTTTTATCAATGTTCAGTTGGTTAATAGATCGCAAGTTCCTGCAAAGAATATTCACAACACACATATTGAGGGTGAAAATGTTCAAATTTTTAAACATTTGAAGATTACCATGGATAAATATGTGTTGCATTCAGATTTTATGCTATGGATATGGATGAAGTGAATATTGTGTTGGGATATCCTTGGATAGAATCAGTGGGTAACATTAAAATTAATGTGCAAAATAAGTTTTTGAAGTTATGGTACAAGAAAAAGAAAATCACATTGCAGGATGTGTCTCTTAGTAAGACAGATGGGCCCACAAAGGCAAACAAAGAAGTTGTTGTTGATTCCAAAGTTGAATCATAGGCAAAGTCTAAAAAAGAAGATGAAGCAAAACCACGGGAAGGACACAATCATGAAGCTAAGGAGGTCCTTGACTCAAAGGTACAAAGTGTGGCAGATTTGAAGAAAAAAGAACATATTCCGCATCACCCTTTGTCCTACATAACTCATTCTTGCATTCATTGTTGAAAGAGGTAAGTAGTGGTGTTTTGAGTTTAGTATTCATTTCTTAGAATGGTTTACTGTCCCACACGTCCTCTAGTTATTAACCACTCAAAGCTCCAAATGTTTGTTATGGTAGCCTCCTGAATCCTTAGGTATCGGGTTCCTCCCAATTATGCAGACCTCTTCCTACTATTTGTGTCTTGGAGAACACAACCTACCTCTCGTTGCCCTTGTTGTTTCTATGTGATAGTATACATGGCACTCGTGGTAAGAATAGGAACCCAATCATTCACAAGCCCTCCTCTCTCATGACGATGTCATAGATGACATTGTGGCACATGGCTGAGATGTTTTCATCAGACGGTTTGAGGGTTTCAACCTTTCTGTGGCCCAAGATTTTGCTCAGACGTTTGATGGCACCAGGGCTAGGATTGGGGATCTGTAGCTAGAGGTAACAGAGGGGTCCATCGCAGAATCTACAGGACTATCCCAAGAGGGAGAACGATGGTTCAAGAACGCCAAAATCGAAGGTGTGCCCTGGAATTTTCTCATGGCCTCCAAGAAATCATTTTTCTGCCCAAAAGGTACACCAATTTCTCTTTTCAAACCCCGATGGCATGGACTGCTCTTAATTCTGAAGCAATTTATTATCTGTGAAGGTAGATATAGCCTGATATTCTTGTCTCATGTCCGCTTGCTCATGGTTTTCTAGGTTTCAATTTGAATGTGACTTTTTATCTGCATAAGAGTTTACAAAAAAATGGCTAAGTTCTATTAGAGGAAAAAAATAAACCCACAGTCAAGCCTGTTTCACTATGGCCTCATCTAAATCCTTGTGGTTTCGTATCTTTCTAAGACTGGGGATAGTTTGGGAAATTTCTTGTTTAGGAATAATTTTATTCTTCCTGAAAATGAAATAGAATCACCTCTCCATCTCAATAAAAACCCTAGTCCCTGTAGATCTAACCCTACTACCGAAAACCTATGTGTTTATATACAAGAAGACCATGCGACCACAGATCGAACCTTTGTTTCTATTCAGAACCCATCGGGCAGAAAGCCACGATGCAATTTCATGCCTAGAAATTCATTGGAAGAGGTTTTAGATGTGTTAAAATACAATATTCCTAATGTTCCTATTCATGAGCCGACTCAGGTTGTTTCAAAAAAATCAATTGTCAAGAAAAATGGCAGGCATAAGAAACAGAGTAATCCAAATGTGAATTTTACGAATAAGAGACCAGGTCAACTCCTATCTAGAAAATTGAGAAACCGACAACGTGGAAACGAGAAATCAACCCCAGTGATCGAGATCGATGATCATTTTGATGAAAATGATATTGATATTTTTATTGTTCAAGAGGATGTAGATGACCAGTTCATGGGAAACAAAATCAATATTGATGCTCTACAGTATGATTTCACTTCTAATCTCCCATTGTTCCTAAAGAACCAAGATGGTTTCTCTAGTATACGACATGATCTGAAGCAAATTACAGGACATACCAAAGTGCCCTCTGCAAAACAGACTCAATCTCTACCTACCATAGAACCAGTTCACTGTGAAAACTGCCTTGATTGGGTTGAGAGATACTATAGGGATATACCCTATCTCCAAGCACAGTTAAACCAAATGGTAGCACACAAATCCTTTCTCGAGAGAGAAAATGAAGAATTAAAAGCATGCGCTCAATCGAATGTTGACAGGGAAAACAAGAGGACTAAACATGCTGCTAATGTAATTATTAAAAACTAAACGAATTTCAACACCATCATAAATTCGGATTTATCAGATGCTTCTTTATCAAATCTCTAAAATGGTAAATATTTGTTTTGATTTTTGTGATTTGGTTCTGTTTGAAAAAAAAAAAATAGATTCCTTTCTGATTTTGTTTTTATTTTAAGACTAGCTCCATAATCGAAAGATTATGTAGCCAGTCTATTTAAAATTGTTTATTTATATTATTATCTAAACTATGATTTTGTTTTATCTTTTCAGGTTAGCAACAACTTATAATGCTATGTTTAAGGAAAAAGGATCATGGATCAAACGGTTCAATTAGCTTAAGTAATTTCCCATTTTTGAAAAAAAACAAAACAATGCCGTTAATGTAATTATTTTTGATATAAGGACTCCTACAGGAGTATTCATGTTGTTATTCTATTTTTTGCAAAAAAAACTTATTTTCAGGGATCATCCTCTATCTTGTATAATAAGAAGTAACTGATCCAAGACATGTTTAAATAATTATTGTTGCTTAGTGTTTAAGGACACGTTTTTCCGGACCACAATATAGACATATAATTTTGGAAGTGATATGGGAAAGAAGTTCGATGTTGGATTTAGACTTGTGTGAATTGTGTAATGCTCGTTTCATTGTATTCTCCTGTTATTTCTTTGTTATGAGATGTTATTTGTGTTGATTTATATTTAGCCTTGTCTCCACATGATATTTCATATCGTTGATTATTTGACTGCTTTCCACGATATGTTGGTTTAGTTTGTACTTGTGATCGATCAATTATTTAGTTATTTTTTAGTTTACTTCTGATATTAAATGGTTGATAATATCAATGCCTAGGATTGAGATTTCTTTCGTCCTCAGCTATTGATTATCTTGAGGTCACATGATATTTAATTAGTTATCTTTCTGATGTTATAAATTCACTTCAAAGCATGAAACACTTCCTTGAATTAATTCAGGAAGCACTATTGATTGTTTCTATCATAGGTTTCCCTTAAATACAGAACAAGCAGGAGCTCATACAACACAGAGAGAGGAACTTAGTTTACTGTTGATCTGTTAGAGGTTAGTATATGCATTGTTTTCTTTTATTTAAATTTTTTTACATACGAATGAACAATGATTGCATTAATTAGCTTTGTCTATTTTTGTGTTATTGTTACAATCATATTCAGTCAGTGATTATTAGTTTAATATCTTTAAACATCAAAAAGAGTACTGTTCATATTTGATCTTGTTTAGAAATTTTATCAAACAATTATTTTCGCAAGATTTTATTTAAACCTTGTGAAATTGTATATAATCTTTGTATATTAACACTATTAGCTCAACATTTTGTAATTAGTGTGTCGATTGTTAGAATTATAGCTTTAGATTAGCTTATTTCCTTTCATTGTTTTTAGGACCCTAGTTGGCTAACAGAGCCATTAAACCTATCAGGTTAGATCATACCAAACAACTTGGGTTAAATAGATAATCACCATCCGGATCTATCCTTCCCATTGACGGTGTGTCATAAATGCCTGTCAACAAATGACGCTAGAATGAGGGCCTAAAATTAATTGATGGAACATGGAGGTTGTAAGACTCCCCCAAACAATCATTCTCCTGTCATAATGCGTAGTCGCTCAGAAAATAACGCTACACTTGACCCAACTACTACCTCAAATACTACCCCTGACATTCCCGTCGAACTAGTGACACTAGTTCCTCAAGGGATTGACGTCTAAGAAATGTTTTCTCTAGTCAATCATAATAACTCAATGTGCTTTATCTTGAATTCAACAACCTGGTAGACAACTCAATCAACCCCTTGATTTCACAAATCTTCAACAACAACCTCAAGACATTGGTCTGCACAAAAACCCTATAGGTGGTAATATTACCAATCGTGCTAAAGCACTTATCCTTGATGCTGGAGGATATGGTATCCCACCATCCCCACCCGGTTCTTGTCCACCTTCTTCAGAAGGGGAATCCTCAGATGAAGACAATTATTCATCTGAACCATATCAACCTTTGTCTCCACCAACTCCCATGGAAAACCAAAATAATCCTACTAGACCTTGGCTCAATCAATATTTCGTGGCTATGCTTGGACCCCAACACCCATTGCCTAAACATTCGGAGAAATGGCTGTCTAAATTTGATCCAGATTCGAAGTAATCAACTGAGGATCATATCAAAAATTTATGCTAGCTGCTAGACTCCGAAGTGTCGAACACAAAGATGTCACATGCAGATTATTCCCTTACACTTTTGAGGGGAATGCCTAAACCTGGAAGTTTTTCACAATAGCCTCAGACCATCATCTCTTGGGACAAGTTTGAAACCTGGTTTCTAGAAAAATTTGGAGATGATAAATCTCCAGAAGTCTTGGTAATGGAACTCTCTAGTTTAAAGATGAACCCTAAAGAAAAATTTAAAAACTTTAACCAAAGATTCCCGACGCTGAAAAACAAGATCCCTGTAGATTCGATGCCTGCAGAAAACTTGATTGTTGCATATTATACTAAGGCCCTGCATAACAACATAGCTATTTGGGTTAAAAGGTCCAAAAATGACACAATGTTAGAAGCCTTTGAGAAGGCAGTCCTGATTGAGAAAGACATTCTGAGCTTGAAAGATAATCTAAGTAATGAGGCTGAAACAAATTCATCTTCTAAAAAGAAAATAAAAATTCTCACTAGACCTCCTCAAGATAAAAATCAACAAGAAACTTTAGACTTGGAGAGTTTGCATAAAGCTTTCTAGAAATTATCCAATCAATTCATTGACTTGAAAAGAACAATTGAGGAAGAATATACAAGTAAAGGAGGTTTCATACCACCTTTTAGAAAACCTTTTCCTCCAAACCGGCCAAACCCAACCACAAAAGGTCTAAACTTCGAAGGTCTGCAGTCTGCTTTGCAAACAATATTGGAACCACATGACAATTCTGTTTATTCTCTTCCTTAGAATCATGACGATACTGGTGAGGAATAAACACCTAATGAGGAGGATTCCTCCCCTCCCATTTTCGGGCACTTGTCGGACAACATATTTCAAGCAAACTTTGAAACTATTCATCCCTATAACACTAGAAGTAAAACAAAAAACATGCCCTCACCCGAAACAGGTAAAAATGTGGTTTCAAAATAACCAAAACAAACTGAAACAAGACAAAACCCAACTACCCCAGTTTTAGATTATGATTAAGTTGAAGATCTCAAAAAATTAAGGTCAAATATTTTAGTTTTTGAATTGCTGAAATTTCCACTTATCCTACAAAAAATGCTCCAAAGCATTGCTGAAAATAATAAAAAGAATGATCTTATTAGCAAAAAATCAGCAAAAACTAACTTAAACAAAGCTAAATATGTCCGAGCTAAAAAGTCATCTAAAAACCAAGACAAAAGGGACACATCATAAAAAAATGTAGGAAACTTAGATAAAACTGTTTCAGGTACAACAATAAAAAATCAACAGAATTCTGTTGTTTCTGTATGGAAAAATGTCTCTCCTTTTTTATTAACTTTCAAAATTTTCAATAGGAATGTACATAACTGTATTGTTGATTTTGGCGCATCGTCAAATGTGATGCCTTTGTCTGTGTGTCAGAAAATTAACACTGAAGTAAAACATTCTGATTTAAAGATCATTCAGTTAGATCAAACTACTGTCAAAGTTATTGGTGAACTTAAAAACATGTTGATAAGATTATCGCCCAATCCCAAGGTTCAGCAAGTAATTGATATTATTGTTGTCGACATTATTGAATTATATGGTCTGTTTTTGAGTAGAGATTGGTCAGAATAGTTACATGGCTATTTTTCTACACACTGGTCTCATTTATGGCTGCCAAAAAATGGACAGCCCAACAAGATCAGAATAAACAAAGAGCGTTACCTCAAGTACACAGTGACAAATCTAAACGACCCAAATGAGCCTTTTATTACTGCTGCAAATTCGATTGAGATGCAAGGAATGAATACCTTTTTTGGTAATTTCATGACTGAAATTTTCTCTATCACCAACCCAAAACAACAATCTGAAGTAACAACTTATACTTAGGCAACAACTTTTCCAAGTACACCAAACATTGCTAATGACGAACAAATCTAGTCCTTATATTTTGATGGATCCAAATCCCAGGAAGGGGCAGGTGTTGGTTGTGTGCTTATCGATCCCACAGGTAATAAAAAATTTATTGCTTGTAGATTAGAGTTTGAATGTACTAACAACACAACAAAGTACGAAGAACTTCTGCAAGGACTAAGGAAGGCACTAAACATGGACGGGCAAAATTTGGTAGTATTTGGTGATTCAGAAATCGTAGTCAAACATGTAAGAAATGCAATACATTATTTGTCACCACATTTGAAGAATTACCAAACTGAGGTATGGGGTTTAATGCACAAATTTATAGCATTCAATATAAATTCCATTCTTAAGATGAGTAATTCAGAAGCTATTTTACTAGCTAATGTTGCTTCTAAATTGTTGTCTGCTGAAGGTCTTTCTCCTAACACGTTCTCGGTCAAATTTTTATTCAGGCTATCTATTCTTAACAACATCACAAAATGGCAAGTATTTGATGATGTTCAATAGATCATAAATTTTGTGCATATGGAAGACACCTTATAGGATGCAGTTATCGATGAAATCACTCATGATGAAAATCTCTAAGATTTCACAGTAATATCCGATCATCAATCTCTAGAATCATCATCTAAGATGGTAAACTCTATCCCCAAATCTGTTGTGAGATTAGAGAAATTTTATGACCTACATGACAAGTTTAGAGGGGTAGTCAATTGCAAAAAAAATAGTTCCTCTTTGTTGTACGAAACTATAAATTTAGGAACACGAGATAGCCATCAAAATATCAATCTGGGAAAAGGGTTTTATGAACAAGAAAGTTCTGCTTTTATAAAATTGTTCAAAGAATTTAAAGATGTGTTTTCTTGGACGTATGATGATTTAAATACTTTTGACCCAAACATCATACAACATGCAATTCCTACGAAACCCCAAACTCAGTCTTTCCAACAAAAATTGAGGAAAATGCATCCTAAATTGGAACCTACCGTAAAAAATGAACTAAATAAATCACTAACTGCAAAGATAGTTTTTCCAGTTAGGCAAACTCAATGGGTATCTAATCTAGTCCCTGCAAGGAATAAGAGTAGAGAAATTTGACTTTGTGTCGATTTTCAAAATTTAAACTGAGCCTCTGATAAAGATAACTACCCTGTTCCTCCAATGGAACAAATTCTGCAACAAGTATTTGGTTTTGAAAGACCATTTTTATTAGATGGTTTCTCAGGATATAACTAGGTCCTTATGTCCCCTTCAGAACATCTTAAAACCACCTTTCGTACCCCATGGGGCACCTACGCCTACAAAAAAATTCCTTTTGGACTGATAAATGTCGGTGCCACTTTTCAGAGAGCAATGGACATTGATTTACATCACCTCATCAAGAAGTCAGTTGTAGTCTATCTAGACGATGCCACTGTCTTTTCTAAAAACAAGCAAGATCAACTATCTCACCTTAGGGATGTGTTAGAATGATGTCGCAAGTTCGACATTTCACTCAATCCTAAAAAATCAGTATTTGAAGTAGACTAAGTGAAATTTCTTGGGTTTATAGTTTCTAAATATGGAATGATAATTGATCTTGAAAGAACCCAAGCCATTTCCAACCTTCCCCCTCCTTCTTCCAAAAAGGCCATGCAATTTTTTTTGGGTAAAATTAATTTTGTTAGACGATTTGTCCTGAGTTTTTATGAAATGGTTAGACCTCTACAAAATCTGATTAAAAAGGATATTTTATACATATGGAGACCACAAGAGAGTCAAGATTTTAATTCTATCAGAAAATCCATAATCGAGGCACCTTCCTTGATGAGCCCTGACTTTTCCCAGGATTTTACATTATACACTTTTGCATCTGAAAAATCTTATGTCGTTGTACTTACGTAGAAAAATACTGAAAGAAATGAGATAAACATCTAATTTATGAGCTACGCCTTTAAAGGAGCAGATCTAAATTACCCCGTAGTATATCAGCATGCCTACGCTGTTTTTAAAGCTGTTAAACATTTCAGGTCTTACCTGTTAAAGTCCAGGACAAAAATTATTGTTCCTTACCCTGCTGCGAGAAATCTGTTAATGCAGAAAGAGATGGGAGAGAAAAGGGAAAATTGGATGACATCACTACAGGAATATGACCTCGAAATAATACCTGCACAAATCGTTAGAGGTCAAGGCCTTTGTAAATTGGTGGCTGATTCATTTGAGAAATTAGAAAGTCAAACAAATATATCAACTGTAAATCAACGTGATGAAAAATACATCAGCTGTACACAAACTGTGCCCAATTCATGGTATGAGAATATCATATTTTATTTGTCGTATGAAACTGATCCTCATAATATTGATCCCAAAAACAAAATAACACTTAGTCTTAAATATGCTTCTTTCCAATTAATTAATGATACATTATTTCGAAAGAATTTTGACGGTGTTTTTCTGCGTTGTTTAGAAAAAGAGGAATCTGAAAGGGTGCTGGATGAACTGCATTCCAGTGATTCTGGGGGGCATTTTGGTGGAGATATCACTTCCCAAAAAGTGCTAAGGGCTGGCTACTATTGGTCTACCTTGTTTAAGAATGCTCACACGTTGTCCCGTAAATGTATTATCTGCCAAAAGGCTGCAGGACAGGTGAAGAAATCATCTTTTCCTTTGTATCTTGTTACGATAGACACACCTTTTCAGTAGTGGGGCCTAGACATTATAGGACCAATCAACCCCCCTTCCTCATAGAAACACAAGTACATACTCACGACAATAGACTATTTTACGAGATGGTCCAAAGCCTTACCATTAAAGGTAGTCAATACGAATCTGGTAGTGCCATTTCTGAACTCCCATATTATCACTCGATTCAGAATTCCTGAATGTCTAGTTTTTGACAATGCTTCTTATTTTTCTTCCCTAGATATGAATGTTTTCACTTTGGAAAATGGATTAAACTAAAGTACTCTGCCAACTAGTACCCTCAAGGGAACGATTTGGCCGACTCAACAAATAAGAATATGATCAAGATTATAAAAGCGATAGTGTCAGAAAACCACAAGAATTGGCACAATGCATTGTACAAAGCACTTTGGGCTGATAGGGTAACTCCAAAAGCCTCCATTGGTAATTGTCCTTTCTTCCTCATTTACGGAAGAGAATCCACCCCCCCCCCCCCCCACATGTCTTGCTTCCTTCTCTACAATTGTCGTAGAAAGTTCAAGAAGAGGAGTGTACTCCTCTAGAAAATTGGATAAACGCTCCCTTAAAATTGGAAGAGGTAAGGACACAGGCAAAACATAAATTGGATCAACATCAACAAATTGTAAAAATTTGGTTTGATACAAGTTCATCCTCTGAAATAAATTTTAATGTAGGGGATTTGGTCCTCAAATGGGACAAAGAACAAGAGAATAAAGGAGAACACACCAAGTTCCAAAACCTATGGCTAGGGCCTTTCGTCATTTTTGAAAAATTGTGTCCAAGTTGTTTTTGGATACACAACTTAGAGGGATAACTAGACACTTTTCCAATGAATGGTCAGTCTCTTAAAAAATACTTCACTTAATAAAATCAGATCCACCCCTTTGTAAATATTTTAATTTACATTTTCTTTGTTGATTTTGGTTCTTTACATTTTGCTTGATTTTTTGTATTTTCTGGATGATTATGTCTGAATAATTGTTCATTATTGAAGGGAATTGGATTTTTCATTAGCAACAATTGAGAAAAATTCGAAGCATATGAATGCAGATCAGTTACGGTAAGTTTTGTCTAGTAATTTTTCCCGGTTTTCATTGAAATCTAAGGGAAACACGATTATCTTTAAAAAAAAAAAAAAAAAAACTTCTAATGCCATCCTTGTTTTAAAGAAAACAACTCACAATGCTTTCCCATCCCATAGATGATTTCTTAATTGAAATGTAGATGTCCAAATTGTGATAAAAGTCATCAGAACAGAAAAATGATTCTTAAAAAAAAAACCCTTTCATTACTTGAGTGTGAATTTTTTTGTATCCCGCCACTCTCTTGATATCACAAAGTTCTGAAAATATTATAAACATTTTTGGAGAGTTGGAAGCACTGTAATGTGTGGGAATTGTGTATAAACCCACCGGGATTCTGAACAGGTCTGCTGGCAGTGGGTAAATGCACTCATGATACCAAGACAACTTCGTCGGGGTACTGAACAGGCCTCCTGGTAGAGAATCAATGTTGGGTTCGAAGATCCTCAGGTATGTTTTGAAATTTTGATCAGATGTCAGGATTCTTTTGTCACATATGGACATCTCTTGGACGAGATAGAAGTACTAGAGTGGGTTAAATGACATCCCTACCGAGGCTATGGATGCTTGCTAGCGGCAGTGGCCCTGTCAACGATATTGGAGTCATCTGTATAAACATCGCTACCCCTGTGATCTAAACGAGATAGTAGATTACAATTTTTGGATAGAACTTTACCCAATACTATGACTGTGTTATTTTTTCTAAGTTATTGTCGAAATTCTTGATTTGTATTTTAATTGTTTCGATTAATTATTGCTGAGTCATATGTTCCCTGATGTAAATTTATGATTATGCAGAGATAACTTCTTCGCCCAACGTGTCGCCATTGTTGGTAGCCAATAATTCTTGTCAAATTTTTTCATGGTAAAATATCGTCGCCAAGGAATAATTTTTGCTGTATCTTCCTCCTGCTCCTTACAAACTTTTCTATCCTTTTGGTTTTAAGAATATTCATTGGCCTAGCTGTGTGTAAGAATTCATCGTTTTATTCTATCATCTATTTTGTTTAATTTCATGATTGAAAGTATGAAATTAGAACAAAATATGGCTTGAGTAATCATCATATAGTTTGTGATTTCTTTTGTTTCTTTTGTAAATGAGATTGTAACTAAAGGGCATCTGTATTATTTTTATAAACCTAAACGTTTGTAAGCTTATCTTTTTCATTTATTGATCCATTACCATAAAACTTGATTTATCCACTTTGGGAGATATGACTTAGTCATTTCTATTTTTGATTATATGGTTTTTACATTTGACATATGCTTGACTACGCAACTAGAAGAACCTTGGGTTAAATTCAAAATATGAATCCTACTCATACTAGTCGTATCATGATCTTGTCACCCTGGTACAGGACTGACACACTTACATTCCACATTGCCCATTGTCCTTCATAACTCAGGATTGCATTCATTATTGAAAGAGGTAAGTAGTGATGTTTTGGGTTTAGTATTCATTTCTCAGAATGGTTAACTGTCCCCGCGGGTCCTCTGGTTATTACCCATTCAAAGATCCAAATGTTTGTTATGGTAGCCTCCTGAATCCTTAAGTATCGATTTCCTGCAGACCTATTCCTACTGTTTGTGTGTTGGATAAAACAACCTACCTCTTGATTCCCTTGTTTTTTCTATGTGATAGTATCCATGGAGCCCATGGTAAGAATATAACCCAATGGTTCACAATCCCTCCTCTCTCATGATGATGTTGTAGATGACATTGTGGCACATGGCTGGGATGTTTTCATTAGACAGTTTGAGGGTTTCAACCTTGTTGTGGCCCAAGATTTCTCTCAGACGTTTGATGGCACCAAAGCTAATATTGGGGATCTACAACTAGAGGTAACAGAGGGTTCCATTGCAGAAGCTACAAGACTATCCCAAGAGGGAGAACGATGGTTCAAGAACGCCAAAATCGAAGGTGTGCCCTGAAATTTTCTCATGGCCTCCAAGAAATCATTTTGTTGCCCAAAAGGTACACCAATTTCTCTTTTCAAACCCCGATGGCATGGCCTGCTTTTAATGCTGAAGAAATTTATTATCTGTGAAGGAAGATATGGCCTAGTATTCTTGTATCATGTCCACTTGCTCATGGTTTTTCTAGGTTTCAAGTTGAATGTGCCTTTTTATCTGCATAAGATTTTACAAAAAATGGCTAAGTTCTATCATAGGTAGAAATTAAACCCACAGTCAATCCTGTTTCACCATGGCCTCATCCAAATCCTCGTGGTTTTGCAACTTTCTAAGACTGGTGATAGTTGGGGAAATTTCTTGTTTAGGAATAATTTTATTCTTCCTGAAAACGAAATAGAATCACCTCTCCATCTCAATAAAAATCCCAGTCCCTGTAGATCTAACCCTACTACCAAAAACTTATGTGTTGATCTACAAGAATACCATGCAACCACAGATCGAACCTCTGTTTCTATTTGGAACCCATCGGGCAGAAAGCCAGGATGCGATTTCATGCCCAGAAAGTCATTGGAAGAGGTTTTAGATGTGTTAAAAGACAAGATCCCTACTGTTCCTATTCATGAGCTGACTCATGTTGTTTTAAACAAATCAATTTTCAAGAAAAATGGCAGGCATAAGAAACAAAGTAATCCAGATGTGAATTTTACAAATAAGAGGCCAAGCCAACTCCTATATAGGAAATTGAGAAACCGACAGCGTGGAAATGAGAAATCAACCCCAGTGATCGAGATCGATGATCATTTTGATGAAAATGATATCGATATTTTTATTGCTTAAGAGGATGTAGATGACGAGTTCATGGGAAATGAAATTGATATTGATGCTATACAATATGATTTTGTTTCTAATCTCCCACCTTTCCTAAAGAACCAAGATGGTTTCTCTAGTATATGACACGATATGAAGCAAATTATAGGACAGACCAAAGTGCCCTCTGCAAAATAGACTCAACCTCTACCTACCATAGAACCGGTTCACTGTGAAAACTGTCTTGATTTGGTTGAGAGATACTACAGGGATATCCCCTATCTCTAAGAACAGTTAAACCAAATGGTAGCACAAAACTCCTTTCTTGAGAGGGAAAATGAAGAATTAAAATCATGTGTTCGATCAAACGTTGACAGGGAAAACAAGAGGACTAAACAGGATGGTAATGTAATTATTAAAAACTCAACGAATTTCAACACCATCATAAATTCAGATTTATCAGATGCTTCTTTATCAAATCTCTGAAATGGTAAATATTTGTTCTGATTTTTGTGATTTGGTTTTGTTTGAAAATAAATAAATAGATTCATTTCTAGTTTTGTTTTTATTTTAAGAATAGCTATATAATCGAAATATTTTGTAGCCAGACTATTTAAAATTATTTATTTCTATTATTATCTAAACTATGATTTCTTTTTATCTTTTCGGGTTAGAAACAACTTATAATTCTATGTTTAAGGAAAAGGTATCATGGATCAAACGATTCAATTAGCTTAAGTAATTTCCCATTTTTGAAAAAAAAAATAATGTCATTAATGCAATTATTTTTGAGATAAGGACTCCTACAAGAGTATTCCTGTTGTTATTCTATTTTTTGCAAAACAAACTTATTTTTAGGGATCATCCTCTATCTTGTATGATAAGAGGTAACTAATCCAAGACATGTTTAAATAATTGTTGTTGCTTAGTGTTTAATGACACATTTTTCTGGACCACAGTATGGACATATAATTTTGGAAGTGATATAGGAAAGCAGTTTGTTGTTGGCTTTAGACCCGTGTGAACTATGCAATGCTCGTTTCATTGTATTATCCTATTATTTCTATGTGATTTGTGTTGATTTAGCTTTAGCCTTGTCTCCACATGATATTTCATATCGTTGATTATTTGATTGTTGTCCACGATATGTTGGTTTAGTTTGTACTTGTGATCGATCAATTATTTAGTTATTTTTGAGTTTACTTCTGATATTAAATGGTTGATAATATCAATGCCCAGGATTGAGATTTATTTTGTCCTCAGCTATTGATTATCTTGAGGTCATAGGATATTTAATTAGTTATCTTTCTGCTGTTATAAATTCACTCCAAAGCATGAAACACTGCCTTGAATTTCTTTATGAAGCACTATTGATTGTTTTTGTCATAGGTTTCCCTTAAATACAGAACATGCAAGAGCTCATACAACGCAGAGAGAGGAACTTAGTTTATTGTTGATCAATTAGAGGTTAGTATATGTATTGTTTTCTTTTATTTAAAGTTGTTTACATACAAATGAACGATGATTGCATTAATTAGCTTTGTCTATTTTTGTGTTATCGTTACAATCATATTCACTCAGTGATTATTAGTTTAACATCTTTAAACATCAAAAAGAGTAATGTTCATATTTGATCTTGTTCAGAAATTTTATCAAACAATTATTTTCGCAAGACTTTATTTAAACCTTGTAAAATTGTATACAATCTTTGTATATTAACACTATTAGCTCAACATTTTGTAATTAGTGTGTCGATTGTTATAATTATAGCTTTAGATTAGTTTATTTCCTTTCATTGTTTTTAGGACCCTAGTTGGTTAAGGAAGCCATTAAACCCGATAGGTTAGATCATACCAAACGACTTGGGTTAAATAGACAACCCCGATCTAGATCTATCCTTCCCGTTGATGGTGTGTCATAAACGCCCGTCAACACCATGTTCCACCTTGGTGAGTGTCATCGATTTCCTAGTAAGTGGCCAACTTGTGGGTAAGGGGTGTAGCTAGGGGTCCCTTGAGGGGTCATCGTACCATTCCCGACCATACTTATCACTTTCCGATCATTTGCAATCCCATCACATTTCCCTATTCTATGCCCTTTGGTTTTAGTGACTCAAAAAGGACATGTACCTCATTTCATTGGAAGAAGGGGCTGAAGGCCCAAAGGTTTGTAGCTAGAAAAATATAAAATCCAAACCATTAACCTTATATATTCTCACCCAGGGATCTCAAGGACAATGAAATGTCTCTCATAAAAAATTGATGGGACCCGTGAAAGAATAACTAATAACAAATCCCAACCAGGGAGGGGCATGTGTGGGCACTGTTTTTAATACTTAGGTATAATCCCCACACACGTTCCCAACTTGGGGAAGCATGATGTGACCAGGGTAGAGTCAAGGTGGGAATATATTTTATTGCTTAGGTAGAAGCCCCACATTGGCTTCAAGTTGGAAACGTCCTAAAATAATTAAGGCAATGAATGGGATTGGAAAAAGGATGCATTGAAAACAAAGGTGCAACACACCCTCTATAAAGGCACCCATAGATGAGATAGTATGATCCCTTTTATGTCATGAAACCCATTGACCTATGATGTCTAAACTCCTATCCACCTCATCATCCACTACATGACCCTGAATGGGAATCCTTGAAACCATCCCCTACTTGAGGGTTTTGGTTTACCCAATAGGAATTTTATGACACCCCTCCCATACCTAAACTTGGTCAATTGTCTAGGGTCTTTGAGAATTTGTTTAATTTGATGAGGTAGTTTTGACACACATTTTTAGATTCCTTGTTTATTAGATGTGATTTTCACTTGCCATGATATTTTGACTTGAGATCTTTGGAGGGTGTACCCATTTGTTTTGGAGGACCTTGTTTGGTGGATAGTTTTGGAGGAACAAGCCTAGCTTGGGATTACATGGGGCTTGAAGCCCATAAGTTGGATGCCAAGGGAACACATGCCGGATAATGATGACTTTCCTTTGTAACCCTAGAATAAACATTGGAAGACATAACCTTGTTATGGGACTTATTGGTAAATGCAGACATAAATAGATCTCCCTAGATCCACCTAGATCTAGAAAAAAATAGAACATGACATGACACTTTCCCTAAGATCTAATCATTGAATTTACTATCAAACAAAAGATAGGCAACATACCGTTTAAATATCGCTTCCTCTTGTCGTCGTTGTCCTAGATCCATTCCAGTGCTCCTGTGATATTATATCTGCAAGATAACACAAGCCAACCAAAGTGAAAGCAATATAACATACTCAAAGAGAACCTATGTATGTGATCAAGGAATCATACAATAAAATGAGATGAGTTTTATGGGAAATAAACATATCATTGTATTATAAATAATGAAAGTGAAGATTACAACCAAAGCCTTGATGTTGCAAGGTCTCCTTTTGATGACCCTTTTCTCCAACACACACACTTGCTCCAAAATTGAATGAAGAAGATCCACAATGTCTTGGTGAACTGAAATAAAGTTCTCAAGAATGACCCAATGCAAAATTCTCCATACAATCTTAGCCAGTTCCACCTTCATTAACCTTAGACTTTTCCATGAGAAATCCCTCTTTATATAGGGGAAAGAGAGATGGTTGAAGAGATTAGGATGATCCCACCAAATCATAGAAGTGCGTAGGATCCCAACCATACAGATGCCACCTCACCTTATAGAATATTCCCTTCTAGAACTTTCGTGAAGGTCGACCTTTTCTTAGCATTTTGGCATCGTCGCACCCAAGCTGTAGAGAAGCCTATAGAGACATCACAAACCACTTTTAGGGAAGAGTGCGATGACCAGGCATCGTCACACCCTGCTTATGATGCAGCCTATGATGAGCTTCTTTAATAAGGTTTTTGGAAAAGGAAGCCAGTCACTTTCCTCGTGGGAAAGGCTCTTTTTGGGAACATGAACACATGTTGTCAGTGGATCACTAAGATGACAAAAATAATGTGTAACATAATTCCCCCCAAAGTATGAGGATGGAAATCATGACAACCAAAATACTTTTTAAAATGTGTGTGTCTCGAAAACAAGGAGCACATCAGTCGGGAACTTGCAAACAATAAAGCATCAACATAATAATTTACCATCGTCCAAGGTAGGCATTCCCATAATCAGATTAAAAATTGTCAAATGATTCATGGCCACTAAACATACACTGTGTATCCATGTCATCTTGAATCGGCATAGCCACCCAGAATACATTGTGGATCTATGCATTAAATACTTCAAATTCAGACATAGCCATGAGATATACAAAGTGGATCTATGTGTCAATACAAATGATGAATACTCCGTCGTATCCTAGACAAGAATGGTATGATCTAAGGTCTTCATTTTCGTCATCCCTGAGTATGATTCTAGCCATGCGATTACAGGTGTTGAAGTCGAACATGGTAGAAACCACTTGATTACCGGTCGATGATGTGAACCGTTAACAAGTGCGAGGGAAATCACCATTGATGTCAATGAATCCAAAGGTACCCCAGTACAATCCAATGAGTGTGAATAAAGGATTTGAATTCGAATACTCGAGAGAATCTTCCAATCAGGGGCCAATGATGTGAACCCACTGTCGAAAGAGAAGAAACCTGCCATTGAGGCATGCAGGCTCTAAGGCACTGAATGATTTCTAAGTCTTTTCCCTATATAATGAGCTGAGGCTGATAGGAAAAGACTCATCATAGGAGGGCCTTGATGTATCCCCCATCAATGGCACAAAATGAGTAACATATTTGATATAGATCAGAGCATAAAATGATTTGAAGCTGACACACGGAAGACCGTCATGGTAGAAAATTTATAATTGCAGGTGGTCGACTCGATAGGAGGCTTATTAAGGCTAGAATTCTCTTGAACATATGAACAATATGACAATGGACTTGGAATCATTGACTCAAGGAGGACCCAACATATGGACATGTTGATAGTCAAACAAGAGACAAATGGATTTACCAACCCAGATTCAAATGATGAAGGGGGGTGTCATGTTCAAGAGCGACTATAACTGTGACTAGCACGGTTACATAGACACATTTATTTCCCAAATTCCCCCCCACCATTTTTGGAGAGTACCTCTTTATTTTTACGCAAGATTGAGGAGGATAACATATGCTTGTTGATGTAATCTTATCCTTTGGACGATTCCCTCGGAGTATTTTTAACGAACCCTAAGAAGGAGTGGTTCGGTCCCATATGGGTCTTTCGATGTTTGTTTAACGACTCCAAAGAAAAAAAAATCAGGGGTTTTTCATGTTTAGAGAGTCTGAAAAACACTTAAAGAGGACTCCACAAGTTCCTTTTTCATAAGTTAATCTGATGAGACCGAAAAAGTGATAATCTACCACCCATCAAATGTTTTCTTCAAATACTTTTATGAGCGTGAAAAGAACAAGGTCGCTCGACAATATTTTTCGTTTTTATGGAGCGTGAAAAGTTCTTAAAGGATACTCCATGGGTTTATTTTTCGTGTTACCATGACGAGTAAGAAAAGACGACAAAAGTATACTTGGCTACCTTCTCATTGATTTACGAGCATGAGGAGGAACAAAGACTAGGCTCGAAGTTTTTCCTGAAAAAATCTAAAAGGATCTGTACAAATGAAAAATGTATAAAATAAAACCCAAAAGATGTATCCTTTTTCAACTTCCACTCCTATATTTCTCACCTGCGAAAAATCAAACACTTGTAACACCATTAGAATTATAGGGTTTAGGTGAAATACATTAAAGTAATATAAAAAATGAAATGGAAAAGTGAAAAGTAAATAAATATGAGTAAAAACTTCTTTTTACCATTTCATTGTTACTCCACCCAAACTTTGTTCCAAAGACACCTTTTTACCTCAAACTTCCACTGTGGATTGTAGGAGACACGATTGATCATTTGGCGAATGGTCTTTGCAGGACAGGTAATTTTCATCTCTTTCAACTTTTCATGGATTATTTTTTACTTTTAATTGGTTAGAAATGTCTTTTTAGGTTTCATTTTGTAGGGTACTTACACCCGAAAGTCATCGCAGGCACCCAGTATCATGCCCTGCGATGACCCAGGGTCATTGCAGATGACCTTTAAGCTACAGTGCGAAGACTCCGCATTGTATGGGATAGCTAGCCTATGACATGCGCAAAGTAAAAATGTTTTTTAGATGCTTCTACCAATAAAAAGTGTTCAGGAGAAAGATGAATATGCTAATGCCTCTTTAATGTTCCATTTCAGGTTTTCTACAGTAAGGATGTTGGAATGGCGAGAGAGAGAACATGAGGATGAAGATTACTTTGTTGGGAATGACCAGGGAATAGTAAATTCCCTCCAACAGTGTGGATTTCTAAATTTTTTTAAGATACAGGGCATGAGGGCCCAATTGAGATTAATGGAGTACTTAGTCCATATGTTGGATGTAGACCAATAGGTATTCTGTGTGGGGGTTCACATTCTTGAGATAGATATCAAGGATATCTATTTCTTGACCGGGTTGTATCACCAAGTGGCTTGAGTCACACTGATAGGTAGCAGAGGAGGTGGCGAACCTATGAGCCATTATATCAATGCACATTGTGTGCTAGGTGCTAAGAGACATAGAGGCAAATTCGTTATAAGAGACATCTGTGACTTACCTCTACGGACTATCCTGTACACCATCGAATGTATGGCGGGGAGCACAAATCCTCATATGGTCCTTCAGAGAGACTTCTAGTATGCGCTGGAATGCATGGAGCCCCGATTTTTCAACTAGAGTGATGGGGTTTTCAGAAGCATGAAGAAACAGTTGACCAAGTGTAGGAGAGGTGACTTGAAACAATTTAGATATAGATCGATTTTGGTGTCCTTCTTCCTGGAGAGGGTTCCACACTTTCTCCTACAAGTAGAGTGGGGCATATCATCCCCAAAGGATCCAAGAATGAAGAGGTGGTGTGACCTCATGGCTCGGCATGTGACTGGGCCTATCATCAGGTATAAATACATTTTCTTTGATTGGTTGAGGCCCCATATTCTTATGGTAGATGACTATGCATATTCTAGCTTGGACTTCCAAGGTGATCCAGACTTGGTTCTTCCTAAAGGTTCTTAGTGGGGGAACATAGACAAGAAGTACATTTTGTTTTTATAATGTTTTTGTAATTTTTTAAATATGAAATGTTTTTCATGTCTTTTATCCGATGACTAATCAAAAATCTCTTTGATGTTGTAGATGTGGGACCTCATCAACCTCCAGGTTCATCTCCCATTCATAGGCGAGGGGAGAGAGTCGAGGTAGCATGATTAACCGTTACTGAATACGAGGCCATAGAGAAAAACGTGGAGGGGTTGAAAGTGGACATCCCAGATGCCTCCATTGATGAGATCTTGAGGCGTTACCAACATCATACAGTGGGTGTATCTGCGTCCATCAGTCGAATGCTCCGTAGAGTAGCACGAGAAGTCACGTGTTATTGCAAGAAACATCCTTGATGCTATATTTGTATATGAATCCACGTGCTTCACATTTTTGACATTTTGGTCTTCGAAAAAAGACACTTTTTGTAAAATTTTTTATCATTATATATATATATATATATATATATATATATATATATGAGGCTTCCACTGGCTTACTTGTTGTATATACAAAGTGTGATTGGATTTTATAAATTTCTCAAATGTTTGTCTAACACATAATTAGCCAATGCGTTTGTTAATGTATTTAGACTCCTAGGAATGTGTTGATATTCAATGTAATCAAAATGGCGTTCCAAGAGGTGAATTCATAAATATACCCTTAATAACGTAGGATTTAGAATGGAGTAGACATTACTCAACTGTAAGGCTACTAACTGCGAATCGAGGCATACAACAAGATGACATATTCCAAGATATACAATGTTGATCAATAATTCGATGACTGCACTGTATTCCATGATATTGTTAGTTGCATGACCAAGGCAAACACCATGAAGACTAATCAACTCATCTATAGGTGCATAGATTGCCCAAGAAGCAGATGCTAAGTTCCGAGTACTGCGACTAGCGCCATCAACGAAGCCAATGTAGGGTAGCGAAGACACGGACATTTGGAAACCAAGCACAACGCAATGTAAGCAACTGAAGGTTGAAACCAAACAACGAAAAATCATGCAAGAGTATGATACACTAAAAGTACAAGCACTCATAAAAAAATGACTTAAGCATAGTACTTCTTTAAGTAAAACCCATTTCGACGCTTACTCAAAGGGATTCCATCATAATCGACTAGCTCATAAGCTCCCTTCTCCAACACATGTTTGACAATGTAAGGACCTCACCACATGGCCTTGAATTTATTGGCCCTTAGCAGATCACGATATTGTTCGTAAAGGATAACTAGATCACCTTTAGAAAAAAACACGTGGCTTGACATGCTTGTCGTATTTGGATTTAACATGTTTCTTCTGAGTTTCAATAACTAGCGCGACATCACGACAGGTTTCATCTAATTGCATTAAATACAAAAGACACTCTTCTTCAGCGGAGGTATTGGGGAGAAGTTCAACGGCCAATTTCAAAGATGGTATTTCACATTCAATCAGAAAGATAGCCTTGATACCATAAACTAGTTGGAAAGGTGTAAATCCTATGGCATACTTGACAGCTGTCTGATAGGCCCACAATGCAGAGAACAAGATCATGTGTCGGGTTGTTTTATGAATTCCTATCATCCATCAAAGAATAGTAATGAGAACTTTGTTGATTGCTTCAACTTGGCCATTGGCCTGTGGGTAATAGGGGGTCGAGTTTTCATGGCAAAGACCCAACTTTCCAACTTTTCAATAAGTTCGGACATCATGAAATTCTGAAAATGACTACCGTGATTAGTAACAATAGCTTGAGGGATACCAAATCGAGTAATGATATGATCAAATATGAACAATGCTGCAGTTTTCCTAGTGTTATCAAATGTAGGCATCACCTCGGCCCATTTAGTGAAGTAATCCACAACTACAATGATGTATCCATGCCCCTCGACCGAGTAAGGGTTACATGTCATGAAGTTAATGCCCCATTTGACGAATGGACCAACAGAAACTACAGGATGTAAAGGATAAGAATGAGATCTTATCTTGTTATTATAATTTTTGAAAGCATGGAATTTATGAACAACAGTGATGAAATCTTTGAATAAAGAAGGCCAGAAATAACCTGCTAATAAGATATTTTGGACAATGGCATACCCAAACATATGACCGCCACATGCTCTAGAGTGACAGTCATTCAAAGATTTCTCAGCTTCGTCGTAAGCGAGACATAGTCGTAAAATTGATTCAATACTGCGGTGATAAAGGGTATCACCGAGAATGATGTATTGTTGAGCTTGATAGCATATGCGATGACGATCTATACTAGAGAGATCAGGCTAGAAATTTTTATTATGGAGATATATAATGATATCTCCATACCATATGTCATAAAAATGATCAGAAAAAGGGATTCATCAGGTAATGAATCCTTTGCCACATTTTCTGTCTCAGTGGAGGGAAGGTCACATATCAGTTCAACAAAAACCAAGGATTTCTTAGACTTAGAGTGGTCAAAATCTAAGTCAAACTCCTGGAGAATCACTTTCCACTTGGAGTACTTGCCCCCTATAAATTGTCACATAAGGATATGCTTCATAGGGTTGCAATAATAAATAATACTGGTTTTGTGTAATAAGATATAATGACGAAAATGTTGGACAACTTGAACAACTGTCAAGGCCAGTTTCTCCACATGGAGGTATTTGGTCTTGGTAGTTGTGAGAATCCGACTCAAATAGTATATCACATGTTTGTCATGCAAATAATCCTCTTGGACTAAGACCATGGCAATGGTAGAGTCCGAAGCAACTAAGTAGAGGAAATAATCCTGGCTATAGTCAGGGGGAAACAATAAGGGTGTACGGGTTAAGGAAAGTTTCAAAGATTCAAAAGCTTTGTTTGCGGTATCATCCCATACAAACTCGTAACCTTTCCTAAGTAGCCGAGTGAATCCTTTCATAAGTTCAACATAATTGTGGATGAAATGACATAAAAAGTTTGCCTTCCCTTGCAAACTTTGGAGCTGGTGTAAAGTGGAAGGAGGAGGTAGATTAAGGATAGCCTCAACCTTCAAAGTGTCTACACGAATCCCATGTATCGACACAATAAAACCAATTAGTTGGCCAGAATCCACACAAAAGACACATTTGTGTGGGTTTAAGTGGATACGATAATAACGACAACGTACAAAAATGGCCCTCAAATGTGTCGAGTGGTCTTGGTGATGCATGGAATGTGCCAGTATATCATCAAGATAGGGTTTCACTATGTTCTTAATATCATGGAAATCATAAGACATAGCACGCTAAAAAGTCATGCCAATGTTATTGAGACCAAAGGGTAATTTCCGGTAAGCAAAGGTTCCCCAAGGGAAATTAAAAACGGTCTTGTGTTGGTTCATGGGTAATATATTAATTTGATTATAGCCGGAGAAACCATCCATCAAAGAGAAGATCTCACTTCTGACATAGTCTTCGACGATATAGTCAACGAAGGGGGCTGGGTAATTTTCCTTAGGACAAGCCTTATTTATGTACCTATAATCTACACAAACATGGATGGTACCTTTTTTCTTATTCACCAGAACTAGATTGGATACCCAATCATTCAAAGCCATGGGATAGATAAAGCCAACTTTAAGAAGTTTTTCAACTTCAAGATTGATAGAAACAACTTTATGTGGGTGCATTGGGCAAAGTCTCTGTCGAATAG
This sequence comes from Picea sitchensis, assembly GCA_010110895.2. Classification (NCBI taxonomy): domain Eukaryota; kingdom Viridiplantae; phylum Streptophyta; class Pinopsida; order Pinales; family Pinaceae; genus Picea; species Picea sitchensis. The sequence goes on along the minus strand of SNQJ01S0009162.1, from coordinate 161,232 downwards.
GTTTAGCGTCCAGGTATGTCTTAATCTCATGTATAACGATATCAAGATCGATACCTGACATCTCTTCATAACTCCAAGCGAAAACGTCGCAGAATTCTTGGACCTCATCGGTAGAACAGGAGGCTCCAATGTGAATATTCTCCACGACCCCAAGTTTAATAGATATGTCGAGAGGGATGGTAGGTGAAATTTTTCTCGAGTTCTCTTCGTAAAAAACATTGTGTGATGACTCAAGATCTGATGAAATAATTACAACGGTCGACGGAGTCAAAATCCGTTGGTAACTCTCTATGGTGTCGCACTCTAGGAAGAGAATGGATCGATGATGTCCATCGTCCTAGGGGTTGTCTTCCATAGACATGACTGACATGATCATATCATCAGTAGGAAATATGACATGAAATAGATCAAGAGATGAATCACATAGAGAAGGAGGGGAAGGGGTTTTCGATTGAATATCTTGGTAAGCAGACTCGACTGGACTTAAAGGCATCTTGTTGTCATAACGAGAGTAATCACTAGGGCTAGGTACCACCCATGAGTCATATGACTCAAGGGATTCAAGAACGGTGGTGGATATCATGTTAATAGAGGCAACAAAAGGAGGGGAATATCGGGTGGTGGAATTGAAAAGGTACCCATCAAAGTAGAATCTTTCAAAATACCCATGCCGACATTCTCGTAACCAGGAGGTGTCTTCGAAACGAAGGGAACGTTGCTAGTACGAGAATTGAAATTAAAGAAGGCCAGTTGGTCAACAATAATGACTTTTCCTTAGCGGGGGAAATGTACCACAGAAAGGGTAGACACAACTGCATGCATGGAATCAATCCAACTATGGTTGAGTAAAAGGTTATAATCAATAGGTGCATCGAAGACCTCAACCTCAACATTGACTGATTTACCTTATGACGAAATAGACAACGATGAAAGAACACCGTAGGATTTAAATCATGTACCATTGAAGGCCTTAAGTGTATTGTGTGTTTTGGTGGGGGTAGGAGAGCCAATGTCTTTCCAACAAGTAACATACATGATGCAAGTCGAGGCTCCTTTGTCAATAACAGTTCTGCAGATATTCTTATTTTCAACAACAACTTGGATCTGGAATGCTAATTGAGGAGGAAGACTTGGACCGTGATCTTCCAAGTAAAATATTATGATATTAGTATATGTGGAATTGATTCCACTGGTGGCCTTTAACAATGCCTTCTGTTGAGGTGGGAAACTTTGAAGGACTTCAAGATCTAACATCGTCGGGGGTGCTTGTGGAATATCTTCTACAATGATGTAGTTTTGTGTAGCATGAGCATGAGGGTTAAACATAGACTTTCGAACAACGCCCTTGGGAGGAGGATGAAGGACTGTATCAATACCCGATCATATGAGATGAAGAGGATTGTTGGGAGGTGAAGTTGGGGGAGAATGTTGTACCAAGGAAGGTGGTATGTCATCAACTTTATCTTTGGACAGAGAGTAATCTTTGGCTCGACTTGCGATTGCAACTTCATTCCTTTTAGAGTCACCAGTACATATAAGGAAATAAGATGAAGTAGAAGGGGTATCTTGGTCATGAATGACCATTTGAGCTTGTTGTTGAGAAGGTAAAGGTTGTGAAAAAATGGCAGGTGTAGAAGGTTTCCCAGTCCCTTGAAGGAACTTAGTAACTTTGGCACGTCTTGGACAATATTTCGTGTAATGATCGTCACCACAGATAAGGCAGGGGTAATGAGGCTTATGTTTGTATTTATCATCGGTGGTTTATGTTTTGGATTTATCATATTGTAGATTATTATTCTTGTCCTCCTTGTTCTTACCCTTTCCTTTCTTTTTATTTTGATTATTTCCGGCAGGTGTGGATTGAACAGAATTAACTTTAGTAGTCTTATCGGTGGAAGGAGTAAGAGTAGGAGTATATTGTGCATTAGAATGATTGTATTTGGGATTGGTGTGACTATCGTGCATCGAATGGGTCTCAACCTGGAAGGTGCCAATCACACCATCAAAAACATGAGAGGCCGTTGGAGGTTTTTGGGTAGGGTTTGTGGAAGGGTGAGGAGCATCAGGGATTAAATTGTAAAGTGTTCCCATTTGCAAATAAACGATATCAAGATACTGAGAATGACTAATTGCCTTCTCTTCAGTGAAAACACCACCCATGGTGGCATCATGAGTGATAAGTCCAATGAGTGATTTGGTAAACCACTCGGATAATATTTGACCAGGAAGAGGAACTTTGATTAAACGTCTTCTTCTCCTCCACTTATGGATGTGATCAGAAATATGAGTGAATGAGGATTGCTTGAAAGAACTCAAAATTTTGGTTCTCGTCTCATATCGGATTGGTAAATGGTAATGTGTTAGAAAATCCATGGATAGGGTGTTAAAATCATTGAAGAAACCTCAAGTTAACTCGATGTACCATTTTTCTGTCGAACCCATGAGAGTTCATTGGAAAAGTCACAGTCTGATAGAGTCATCCATCAAGGAGTTAGATGAACACCACAGATGAAAAGTTATAACATGATTATTATGATATTCTCCTGCTCGACCATCAAATTTAGGAATGTTGGACGGTAACTTGGCCCGTATGACAGGCCAATGAGGAGAGTGTAAGATATGATCATTCAGAATCCTAGATAGATCAGGTAAGTCCAAAGTGGCCAGGAAAGGCAATTTTTGGTTCACCTATGGAAATTGATAATTTTGAGGAGGAAGTCCCATAGGTATACCAGTAGGATCATAAGCAATCTGCAAATAATTAGACAGTCCTGCTAGACTTAGCTGTGGAGGGTTTTGGGACATGTAGCCCGTAAGCTTGGGTTGGGTAGAGGGGTTCCCATGGTAAGGGACACTAGATTGAATGCCCTCACCCCAAGTGGGATTCAAGGAACCTGGATACGGTTGGTCGAAGTTAGGGGGTTAAAAAGAGTTAATTTGAGGATGTTTCCCTCCAGACGATTGTAGATTTCCTTGGGAAAGAATTTTCCAAAGGTGGGATTGTGATCTAGGTGCGTTCTGTCCATATAGTGGGTTATGGACTCCAACCTGAGGTTTCCCCCCAAGTTGAGTTTGTGCCCCAATTTGAGTTTGAATCCCAAATTGAGGTTTCCCCCTAGCTTGAGGTTGACCTCCAATAGGAATCTAGTAACCAGAAGTGAACAAATGAATGGTGCCTGCAACTAGATTGGAGCCACTAGGGCCAGATCCTCCAAGCAAAGGTGGAGTAGGAACATAAATCCCTCCGGAGAGAACCTGGGCAGGTGTAGGAACAAAGCGAGCAACAACATTATACCCAGGAGGAACAAAAATTCTAGATGGAACCTGGGTAGGGATAGCAACAGAATCATTCAACACTCTATACCCAGGGGGAAGTGATGGATTTGGTCTAGAAGGAAGTGGTGTCCCAATCAGAGCCTGGGAGATAACCACATTTCCGGTGGGAATCATGGTAGCTTGCGGGACCATAGTAGAATGGGCCATCTGAAGAGTAGGAATCGAGTGAGAACCAATCAATATTTGGTCTGAAATGGCGGTGACACTACTGGTAGTACCAGTAAAATGGTCCAAAGGTACCATGTAGGTGACAGACGTCTCAGGCACTTGTGATTCCATAGGTTGATCAGGACTTGCTCCTAGGTTATCATAAAGATCACACACTATCAAATGAACGGAAAGAGGAATGGAAGTTCCAACAGTGTGAGCCGAGGTCCTAAATGATTCACTATGGAAAAGTGAATCCTCTACTCCAGATCCCACGTTAGCTCTGGTAGATACTCCAGTATTATCAACAACAAAAGTTTCTCCAGCCGAGTTCATGCGAAGTATACACACATATGGCCTAAGAGGGGGGAGTCTAAAAGCCTCTAGAGAGTCTGAAACAATTCAAATTCCTTCTAAAGAGCGTGTGCTTCCAACTTCAGAAGATACCTCGTTGTTGACTACTCCCTCTGGAGAGCCTTCTGGTGAGTTAGGAGGCAAGGGTTGGTAATATTCTGGATCTTCCAGGGGCAACCCTTTCATCCTACGTGAATGGTGAAGGGTGATGTTTCTTGAGCTAAGTAAAGAACGAAAGAAATCTATGGCCGACTAGAGGAAACAAACAACACTCACTAATAAAATCTAGGAATCAAACCAAGCAAACAAACCTTCTTATTTCAAGGTCACTAGTTGGTGATGAAATCCAACGTCGCGAAATCAAGACAAGAAGGGTCTGGGATAAGCGGGTGGAAAATTTACGTTCACAACCTGCTTAATGGACTTACACCCTGGTGCAAGCTCCTACACATAATCATGGTTATACCCTCCAAGGAGCCCGAGTGAGTTTGGCCAATGTCGATTCCAGGTACCGTGAAGACTTTCCCCTCCATAGTCACCTCATGTAAAGACCCTAAAGAGATAGGATAATAAGGTTACCAACTACAAAAATGATTCCTAGGGAAACAGTCAATAGTACAATCCACGCGCAAAGGCATGGTATCTAGCCCGAAATCAACTAGAAAGGCTTCCACTCATAATTGTGGCTATACCTTAAAGTGACCCCCATAATACATGCAATATCTACACCAATACCAACAAAGTAGGGTGAGTAACTCTGCTAGTCTTAATGCGACCTCAGGTTTGACCCTTGTGTGAGAAGGGCTTCCCAGGAAAAAATGTAGCAATTGGATTTGGACTCTCCCTATCACAAGATACTATTGTGTGTTTTGATTCTTTGGAGAGTGTACCTCACAACCTATTCCAAAGTGCTATCCTAGCTAATGTTGGTGTAAAAGATCCCTAGAAAATAAAAGTTACTAATTAAATTTTAGATTTACGATGTATTTTAGAGGCTGTTGCTTACTCAAAAAGGAGATGGAAATGAAACTGTTGATGTTATGACCTTGACCCAATAAAATGCAAAAAGAGATGAATGTGCAACTTTCAATTCAATGAACTCTAGTTACAGTAGGGAGAAGGTATTTTTATTTCGAAGTACAACAAGCTACTAATTGCAATTCCTTAATTCTGAATGAAAACAATTCCAAATAATCATGAACTACAAATTTTCCAATTTCTTCTTACATTTTGAATGTAAATTTTTTTCTTATAAGAGATTGCTAAAAAGAATAAATGAATTCAATTATTCCTTTCCAATATAAAATCAGGGATATTATAACGAAAGGAAAACGCAACCTAAGAAAATCAAGACACTCTCAATACCATTCCCAAACCAAATTCAAAATGTAAAGAAAACGAAAAAGACAAGAAAAACTCTTGACATAAGAAAGCAAGAAATGTTTCTTAATCAACAAACAATCTGACAAATAAAATGAATCCAAAACTCAAGACAAACCAAAAACCCTTTGCCAAAAAATCACTCAGATGAAGATCCGAGATTATATCCTTGTGACAATGAGTATGAGCAAAAGCTTGCAAAAAACAAAGAAAGACTTTCAATCACTGAAAACCAACCACAAGCAAGCTCCAAACTCAAGAATCAATCAATCACAGGCATAGGAAATTCACCCCAAGCTTTCAAGGAAAATATGGGTGGTGAAAGGAAGAATGACTCACTCCATCAAAACCTACAGGAGTCATCGCATGTTGGGAATAAGACATAGTGTGACGAGAAAGGGTTGTTGAAGGCCACTAGCAGAGTAGAGTGCAATGTCTTCGCACTGGATTGGATAAGAAGAGGGTGACGAACAAGTTTCGTCATAGGCTATCAGTAAAGTACAGTGTGATGATCTCTGTAAATTTTGAAAAATTGGGAGAAAGACAAAAATCCATAAGAAGTTCTAAACCTAGGGAGTCTCGATGGATCACCCACAGACTTAGAGAATGAAAATTATCAGAAGAAGGTAGGCTTAAGGAAAATGGGAAGAAAAAAATCAAAAGGAGGTTGTATCCCCTGTTTGGTCACCAATTTTGTTATGGGACTTATCGGTAAATGTAGACATAAACAGATCTCCCTATATCTAGAACAAAACATAACATGACATGACACTTTCCCTAAGCTCTAATCATTGAATTTACTATCAAACGAAAGATAGGTGACATACCATTTAAATATCACTTCCTATTGTCATCGTTGTCCTAGATCCACTCCAGTTCTCCTGTGATATTAGATCTGAAAGAGAACACAAGCCAACCAAAGTGAAATCAATATAGCATACTCAAAGAGAACCTATGTATGTGATCAAGGAATCATACAATAAAACGAGAGGAGTTTTTTGGGAAAGAAACATATCCCTGTATTATAAATAATGAAAGTGGAGATTACAACCAAAGCCTTGATGTTGCAAAGTCCCCTTGCGATGACCCTTTTCTCCAACACACACAATTGCTTGAAACTTGAATGAAGAAGATCCACAATGGCTTGGTGAACTGAAATGAAGCTCTCAAGAATGACCCAATGCAGAATTCTCCATACAATCTTAGTCAATTACACCTTCATTAACCTTAGAATTTTCCATGAGAAATCCCTCTTTATATAGGGGAAAGAGAGATGGTTGAAGATATTAGGATGATCCCACCAAATCAAAGAAGTGAGTAGGATCCCAACCATATGGATGCCACCTCACCTTCTAGAAGATTCCCTTCTAGAAATTTCATGAAGGTTGACCTTTTCTTAGGATTTTGGCATCGTCGCACCCCAGCTATAGAGTGGCCTGCGAAGACATCACAAACCAGTTTTAAGGTAGAGTGCGATGACCAAGCATCGCCACACCCTACTTATGATGCAGCCTGTGATGACCTTTTTTAATAGGGTTTTTTGGAAAAGGAAGCTAGTCACTTTGCTCATGGAGAAAGGCTCTTTTTGGGAACATGAACACATGTTGTCAGTGGATCACTAATATGACCAAAATAATGTGTAACAAACCTATCCCTCACATGCCAAACAATTTTCCTAGGAGGGGAAAAATGTCACTTCTTGAGTCTTGACATCACCTAGGGCTAGGGTTTGGTGGTGATGGAGGTATTGCTCAATTGACACATGGAAAATTTTGAAGGAAGAAGGATTTGAAACATGAAGAAGAGGATTTAATGAATGACAAGTGGCCTTTGGAGGCCTAGCCATGCTTCCTCAAATCCAACAACTTTCTCCAAGTTCCAAAATGTCCCCTAAAGCGATGACATCATCTTCTTTTAGGGTTTGTAATGTGAAAAAAGTGAAAATTAAATATTATATTTTGGTTTAAGGGGTAATATAAGGGTTGTTGAACCCTTGTCTTATGGTTTACCCTAATTAAGTGGACGACATATTTCCGCTGGGACGACATATTTCCGGGACGACATATTACCGGGTGACATATTTCCGTGACGACATATTACCGGGACGACATATTTCCGGGACCACATGATATTAGGTGGTTTTTCGGCACATGTTTTTTTGCCGATGGTTTTTCTATTTCCGGTTAAGGAATTAGGGTTTTGGACTAATGCAGGTCATTGGGTTAGGGTTTTGGATGCCTCTGGATCCTATATGTATATTGTATTGTAAACAATGTAATACAATGTATGAATATAATATATGCTGGTTTTCCCAGTTTGGGTTTCCAGGTGAAAAATCTCTATGTAATGTTTGTATTTTCCATTGTATCTTTTCTGTTCTTTTCTGAATATCAGTTTGCAGTAGATATTGTACAAGGTTAGAATTTACATTACACAGTCATATTCCAGAAGACTTTCTTCCTGCCACTGCAATAGTTCGCTGATCCAGGGGATCAAATTTTGCTCAAAAATCAAAGTGCCCAGAATTGCTTCAAAATGGACACGTGCTTAGGCCTTGTCCTCATGATACCAATGAAACTTGAATGGGTTCAAACATACGTTGTATGAGTGAGATATCATGTTCTTTTCATTTTTCCAAATAGGCAAAATTTTGCTAATTGTCCAGTCCGTACAGTGTTGATGTGGCAGCTGACCGTACAGTCCATATGACTTTACAATGATGTGGCATTGATGAGTTGGCATGCTGAATGGGCAAGCTCTGTGGAAGACATGTGGATGAATCAACCACTGACATGTGTCATATTTTTTGGCAAGTAATATGGTGCCACGTGGCCTAGTCATGGGATGCCACGTGGCACCCCTCCAGTGTGTAAAATGTGGTGAAGTCTGCGGGGGTCCAACCCCCAACCTCTGAGTGGAAACGTCAATGGTTTGGCAGGGTCGGGATACCATCCCGCCCTCATGGTGTTTCTTACCCTTATACATTGCATAAATTATATGTTTTGAAACTATGGTATGGGGGACGAAGAAAAGGGTCGAGGATTAGATCCAGCCCCCTGTTGGGCCCGAGATATGATCAATTTATGACAATCATTAGACACTTTTTTCCGAATGTACATATGTGTTTTTCATGTTTTGAAGGATATTTTTGAAGAATTTTATGCTAAAATGGTATGATCTACACTAGGTACATATGATTCATGTTTGATGATAATATTGAGTATAATTCATCATGTTTTTATGCTTTCGAGGATCTGATTCACGTTTTTTGGTGTTACAGGGTAAAAGTGCATCATGTTTCTACTTCCAACACTCAGTCTGGCACTCATTCCAACATTCGATCTGGTACCTGATCTGACACTGCATCTAGCATCGCGTCCTGCACAAAAATGGTGCGCGAATTGGCGGTTATGGTATTGGTGGCCAGTGATAGGCAAATCAACAACGTGGGTTTTGTTCATTCTTTCCCCCTCCATCTACTAAACTCCCGAAAAATCAATTTTGGTTGTTAGATAGGGAGATTATTGTCCCGCTCCATTTTAGCAGTTGAGGCATCATTTAATGTAAATTGCCGAATTTAAAAGTGGTTCGACCCTCCTGTGGTCGACCACTTGGTATGTAAACTTATAAATACCACTAGGATGGTAAGACAATAGATTAAGAAGAAATAGGAGTAATTTATTGGAGAAAAATGTGACTCTTTCATTTTTTCCATTTTCCATTGCCGAATTTATATAAAACTGTGTTTCTGCATTTTAATGGTGAATTCATCTTGCTGAGCTCGTGGTGTGCATTTGAGAAGTAACCACAACTTACTAGGGGGCCCACCAGCAGTCTGGTAACTATTCTTTATGTTGTTTATGCATTTTATAGTTTAGTTGTTTCTCTTTATCTCCTGTACATGTATTATCATTTTGTTAATTAATTTGTTGTTGTAGTTTAATTGCTTTGACTCTCTTTTCTAGGTTAGTATGAAGGATTGTGTTAGCATGTGTTGATCTTGTAGTTAGGAACGAATTTGCAAATTCATAGACTAACCCCATGTGCAATTAGATATTAGACTGTGTTTTATTTTATGCTGTTAGAATTAAATTTAAAATAGAGTTTTAAATAGAGTAGAATAGAGTTTTAATTTGGGGTTTCTTTAACAAGGATTTGGTTGATGGATAGGGTTAATTTCAGTCTTTTTATTGTAGAATTTGCTTAACCAGTTGTTAGTCAATACATGCATTAGTTTACTTTTTATATGTCATGTTTTAATTCTGTTTTCAAGCATTTTTCTTGTCGTATTTTGAATTGTTAAAATAGGTATATCATAGTTTCATTTTATATATTTTTCTTTCTTAGAACTAGACTGCAATTACAATTCTTAGTTAATGATTGAATCTAATTATGAATTTTTCTTACATAGTGTAGAAGTACAGTTATGATCTCATTATATTGTTGATAGTTAACTCATGAATATGCAGGGTAATTAATATTGTTTCTGTAATGGCTAAATTCTCATTGGATTGTTTAATCCATACCTTTCACTTTTCTATTGAGATCATTATTGATCTTATACCACTTGAATTATCCTTTGTTGTCAAGTGCCATCGCGATATCATATGACACCAGAGACATTCACACAACCACCAACACTATATTTGAGTTTTCATAGGTTAAAAGATAGTTTTCCTGTTTTCATAGGTTAAAGCATAGTTTTCTTGCTTTCATAGGTTAAAAGATCTAGTTTCCTTCTTTCATAGATCAAAAGATATAGTTTCTTGCTTTCATAGCTTAGAAGATAGTTTTATTGTTGTTGTAGGATAGATAGTCTTTTTCTTTGATAGGTTAGAGAACAATTTGCTTATCATAGATTAAAGGTTAGTTGTTAGTTCTTTCTTGCTTTCAATTAAATAGATTTCCTTTCATGAATTAGAAATAGTTTTGAAGTTAAATTAAGAATATAGTCCACTTGCCTCTTAGGCTAGATAGTTGTTCAATGAGAATTTTTTATTAGATTACTTGCAATAGAAGTTGTCTTAAAGCAGTTAGTTGCTTATTTGATTTAATAGGTTAGTTAGTTGTTTTGTTTACTTGCTTTAATAAGTTAGTTAGTTGTTTTGTTACTTGCTTTATTAGGTTAGCTAGTTGTTCTTGTTTGCTTGATTTAGTAGAATAGTTGCTTGTTTGTTTATTTACTTTCTTTCATAGGGTAGTTGCTCATTGAATGTAGGTTGGCAAGTTAAAGTAGTTTTCTTTTGTTATTTTCTTATTGTTATGCTTAATAGTTGCTTTTGCTTATTGTTATGAACTAGTTTTCTTTACATAGGGTTTTTACTCTCTTTCTTAGAACTATCCATCGATCCTTGGCCCAAAAGTACTTGGGTTACATAGTGTCAAGTTTCTTAGTAGGGTTTTCTCATTAGATAGGTTTGCTTGAATATATTAGCCTTTAGATAGCCCCTTCCTTAGTTAGACTATACTACTACCATCCCTTATACCTTTGGCATATATTTTTCTACAACTCTAAGTTTACTTACCCCGGGTTGACAATTTAATCGAGGGTTTTTAGTGTGTTTTTAGTGCATATACAACACCCATAATTTTTGGCACCGTTGCCGGGGAGTTGTCTTAAGGTAAGAAGTAGTTAGGAAACATATAATTCCTATACCTTAGCATTAGATTGGTGATGGGGGAACTTTAAGATGAGAGGTAAGAATTTGTGCATCTGCTATTGCAAGCTCCCCCTAACCCAATAATAGTTTTTGTTTACTTTCATGAATAGAATTAGAAACCAAATGGTAGATTTTTCTTTTTCTTTTGCTTTCTTTCATGAATAGACCTAGATATCCAAAAGGTAGATACATTAGATCTAAATTAGACCTTTCAACCAAGATTCCTTCCGACCTTTTTGGGGGAAGGGACATTCCACTTATAAAATCTGCAGACCGATACCGAAAAACAAGAGCTAGCTCAACTCAAAGAGCTAAGGTAGTCTCTGAAGAGACTAACATAGGGAGCACTATAGAACAAGAAATTGAAGCATCAATTATATTGGGATGGGAGGCAAGACCACTTGAGCCTTTTGTAGAACCAAACAATACAACCTTTTATTTTACACCACCACCAAGAGATCCTAATTTTGAGGATATCATAGACCCTGAACAGGTGAATATTTTGTTTGGTAGTTCATCCAATGTAATTATATCTCAAACTGACACATAAACTTTGGCACCAATAGTCTCGACTGGCTTGAGTAGAGTCCCAGACTTACAATCCATAGGAAGACCTTTCCATCAAAGGGAAAGCTTGTTCTCTTCAAAGATAAAACCACCTAGGTACTCTCTTTTTGGAAACCAAGCCAATATGGATGATCAAGAGGACCATAACAATGTAAGACATAGGGAGGAAGAAGAAACTGGAAACCAAACCGAAACTAACTTCGAGTTTCCGATTTTAGACACCCCACTCCAAATGTCAACATGAAGAATATTCCTCTCTCAGCACCACCTACCTTTTATGGTAAAAACAATGAAGATCCAGACACCTTCCTATTTGAATTTGACATCTTGTGTAGGAGCTACAACTATGTACAAGATTCCCAGAAACTAAAACTCTTTCTTTCCACCCTCAAAGACTCTGCACTAAGATGGTTCATGGGGTTGGGATAATCTAGTATTAGGTCTTGGGAAGCCATGAAAGACATATTTCTTAAGAAGTACCAAGACTACTGCAAGACCAAAGAGTCTCGTAATGACATCTTTAAAATCCAATAGTTAGAAGACGAGGCCATTGAAGATTATATGGAAAGATTTGGTTATATCTCCCAGAAGTCAAAATACCATGACCTCCCAGAGGATGCAATTAGGGATATTTTCCTTAAGGGAATTTTAGAAGAATGCCTAGAGATGCTTAACCTAATGGCATCAGGTGACATCTCCCATAAACCATTTACCGAAATATGTGAAATGTGTAAAAATTACTCAAGGAGTAGAGCCAAAACAGGAAAGAATGTTCGGGACCCTTACAATAGAAGCTTAAAACTAGTTAGTTCAGGTGGTATCACGAGAGAAAAGATAGGGAACCTTTTAGAAAACTTTAATACTGACATCTTAAGCACAATATGTTCCCAGTTGGACACCCTAAAAATAAAAAAGAACCAGGAGGAGGAAAATGTAGCAATGAGCATATATTGCCCAATATGTAGGAGGAAGCATTCCTCAAGGGAATGCCCATTAGATAACATTTCAGTTTGTGGCTTATGTACATAAGACCATGTTACTGAAAAATGTCCATCATTTCCTGGTTTATTATCCATCTATAGGAGTGGAGATCCTAGGGAGTCTTCTTATTCACCTAGGAGGCCATGGAAGCCTAGGAACCAACCCACATACCCAGATATACAATCTCAAGTTCCACCCTATTATCAACAATAACAACAGTGGAACCCACTAGGTTGGAAAAACTAGTCTACTCAGTACCAACATCCTTGGTTTCAAGGGTGGAGAGGAGGACATAACCAAGGAAACCCTCAAGCTCCACCTATCCCTATGTCCAACCATCATTATCCTCAGTTCCCACCGAACACTCCACAACTTCTGCAAGGTTTTGTTCCACCACCTTTACCTCCTATTCCACAACAAGAATTGCTACAATATCAAAATACAAGCTCCCCAAGACCAACACTATTACCAACACAACTAGTGCTGAATCCCAATAATAAGCCCCCTCAACCTCTTCACAATGTTGAGATGTAGGCATTTCAAACATATGTTATCACTCCTGTTCCATTAAAGGAAATTCAACTAAAATCGAGAAAAGTTCCGGAGAGGCAGAGACCTTCAACAATCATCTAGGAAGAAGAAGAAGAAACCACCAAACAACCCACAGATGACATTAGGTGGGAATATGTTATTATCCTGAAAACTCAAGAACCCAAGCTTCCCCAAAATTAACCTTCAAAAATTACAAATGTCCCTCCTTATCCAGACTGATTGGTAATTGAGAAATCTACCACCCGACCAAAATTTGACATTTTGAATGAATTGAAAAATATTTGTGTCAATATTCCCCTGCTTCAAGCCATCAAAGACATTCCAATATACAGTAAGGTAGTCAAATAATTGTGTATCAAGAATCCAGGTAGGAAGCAAAAAGATCCCCCTACAATACACTTGATAGGAGGACTTTCCGAATACATATCAGAGCAACCAAAACTAGAAAAGTATGGGAACCCATGAAACCCTGTAGTGACTTTAACTATTAATGAGGTCTCCATTGGAAACACTCTCATAGACCTAGGGGAAGCCATCAATGTTATGACCACTACTACCTTGGAACAATTACAGTTACAACCTTTTCTTCGGCCTACCCAAACCATTTTGGAATTAGCAGATAAGACTAGGGCTATACCTGAAGGAATTTTAGATGATGTCATGGTTATTTTAGCCTAATGGGAGTACCCCATATAATTTCTTGTCATTCACTCAAAAGATCCTGCGAAAGGCCATCCCGTCATTTTGGGAAGACCTTGACTAGCCACAACCAATGCATTTATTGGCTGTAGAGAAGGAGAAATGACCATCTCAAATGGTCTCTCTATTCAGAAGCTCACCATTTACCCTCCAACTCAACCTATTATGGAGAATATATGGTGGTTTGAATGTCCATACGAGAACGAGGACTGGGAAGAACCCGTATTGCCAAGATACCATGGATGGGCACTTCGGGAGCACACAACATAACATGTGCTAAACCAATTTATTTATGCTATCACATGTGTGAATTTTCCACAGTCTTTTCCCCAATTCGAGTACATGTTTGGGAAAGAATTTCAAGAACAATTAGACCCATCCATTTTTTCTTTGACATCTTTTATTTCTGAGGTAGATGAGTCTACCATGTCTTACACTATTCCCTACAAGATTAGTCCAGGAAATGTTTTACATATAAACTCCGGGCTAGACAAATACCAACAAAAACAATTAGTAGATATACTTAAAGAAAAATCAGGAGCATTTGCCTAGGAATACACTGACATGAAGGGTATACACCCTAACACATGTATCCATCACATATATACCCAGGGGGAAGTAACACCTGTTAGGCAACCCCAAAGAAGGATGAACTCAAAACTCAAAGACATAGTCAATGAGGAGATCCAAAAGTTGTTAAATGTCATATTTATCTATCCCATCTCCGACAGTAAGTGGGTATCCCCGCTTGTAGTGGTTCCAAAGAAAGTGACCAGGAAATGGAGAATTTGTGTTGATTTCCGGGAACTCAAAAAAGACACTCTGAAAGACTACTTTCCTCTCCCTTTCATTGACCAAGTTTTCGATACCTTGTCTGGAAAGAAGTATTTTCCCTTTCTAAATGGGTACAACGAGTACAATCAGATTCTTATAGCACCCGAGGACCAGGATAAGACTACCTTTACTTGTCCTTGGGGCACCTATGCCTATAGGGTCTTACCATTTGGATTGCGTAATGCTCCTGCCACATTTCAATGAGAAATATTAGGGATATTTTCCGATATTATTCATGATTGCGTGGAGGTCTACATGGATGAATTCAAAGTCTATGGTAACACTTACCAGGAAGCCTTAGACAACTTAGAAAAATTCCTCATCAGATGCTAGGGAATGAACCTATCTCTAAGTCATGAAAAATGAAAAATGTTGTTAACTAAAGGAGTGGTTCTAGGAAATCATGTTTCATATGAAGGGATAAAAGTCGATCCTGCAAATATTGAGGTCATCGTCATAATTCCACCCCCCGAGACTTAGAAAGAGGTGAGAATATTTCTAGGAAATGCCAGATATTACCGATGGTTTATTGAAAATTTTACAAAGATTGCTGCAACTATGTTTGGATTACTAATAAAAGATGTTGATGTTGTTTGGACTGAGCAGTGTCAAACTGCCTTTGAAACCCTGAAAACTAAGTTGTCTGTGGCACCAGTTCTTAGAGGTCCCAATTGGACTCTCCCTTTTCATATATCCACTGATACCTCTGACACTGCAATAGGAGGGGTACTAGGGTAGAAAGAGGACCAACAATCCAATGCCATTTATTTTGTGAGAAAGAACTTGTTCTCTGCCGAGTTGAACTACACAGTCATCGAGAAAGAATTCTTGGCAGTTGTTCATGCTATTAACAAGTTTCGTCATTATATTACAGGTTATGAAGTATTTGTACACACCGATCATTCCACCATTAGATTCCTCATGAATAAACTTATAACTAATGGTTGAGTGACTAGGTGGCTTTTGTTATTGCAAGAATTTAATATCATTGTGCTTGAATGACCTGGAAAGGATAATTTAGTAGCTGATTTTCTTTCCCGAATAAAAAATGAGGATGATGACATCCTTGTAGATGATAGTTTTCTAGATGAGGATATTTTTTCCCTCTCTGTCATGAAAAGCGGAAAATTATTACACAGAGTGCTAATTACTCTTGGGTTGGTCATGATATTTTTTGTACAACTCCTGATTTGATTATTCGTAGATGTGTCCAAGAGGATGAGGTACCTGAAATACTACGAATTTGTCATGATGGACCATGTGGTGGCCATTTTTCTGACAAACGTACAACATATAAGGTGTTACATTCGGGTTACTATTGGCCTAGAATTTTCAAAGATGCTTCCAAGTATGTGAGAAGTTGTGATAGTTTCCAAAGGATAGGAAGACCTACGCCAGCTGACGAAATGCCTTTGTGTGCCCAAGTTATGATAGAACCCTTTGAAAAATGGGCCCTCGACTTTGTAGGACCAATTTCACCCATGTCCCATAGGAAGAACTATATTTTGGTTTGTACGGACTATGTGACCAAGTGGGTAGAGGAAAAATCCCTATTCAGGGCTGCAGAGAAGTTTGTTGTCGAATTTACTTATGAATACATATTTACCCGCTTTGGTGTCCCTTGTGAAATTGTTATTGACCAAGGCACTCAATTCACTTCCAAGTTGATGAAAGAGCTAACAGATAAATATGGGATTAAACATTGTAAATCTTCTCCATACCACCCGCAAGCCAATGGTCAGGTAGAATCTACAAACAAATTTCTGGAAGCCATATTGACCAAGACTATTCAATTACATCACTGAGATTGGGCTGATAGGCTCCCAGAGGCTTTGTGGGCATACCAGAATACCTAGAGGAATACCATTGGGCATATCCCTTACGAGCTAGTGTACGGGAAACAAGTACTTTTACCAACAGAATTCCAAGTAAGGGCCTTCCATATTGCTGCAGAATTAGGATTGAACCTGGATGAGGCTCAGAAGCAACGAGCCCTACGATTGAATGAGTTGTATGAAATCAGGCAAGATGCCATCCAACAAACAATATTAGTCCAAAACCAGAGGATCAAGTGGCATGCCAAGTTTATTAAGAAGAAACACTTCCAACCCGGTGATTGGGATCTGTTGTTTGATTCCCGATTCAAAACCTTCAAAGGAAAAATCACCACCTAGTGGTTGGGCCCTTACGAGGTAGACACTGTATATGACAATGGAGCTATAAAAATTAAAACAATTGATGATGGACAAGTCTCCTTTGTGGTAAATGGACACCGACTTAAATTTTATCATAAGCCCATTTCTAGAGAGGATTTTCTATAGGTCATGTCAAATGACAAAGAATTGGCCTTAGTAGATGGGGAAGTCCCCCCTTGTTCTTGAAATTGTTTTTGAATTTCCTACTGTATATATGTAAATAGTTTTTGAATTTTGTTAATAAGGCCATTCTAGAAATTTCTGTAAGTATTTATTTCACCAGGAGTACACAGTTTCAAGGATCTTTCTTCAAAAATTGTTACACTTGAATTTTGTGTCTGCTAAAGCATCAAATGAATATTGAGTTACTATAATTAGCCATATTTTTTCAAGAATTCTCATTTTTAGGCATTCTAAAGTAGTTTCTCTTGAAACTCTTTACCACTGTATAAGGAAGTGATACCATAACTATCAAGCCTAGAGGTCTCTCGTACAATTTTTCCAAGAAACTTGAGTAAGTGAGTCAAGTGTCTTTATCAAAGAGTAAAAATGAGGTCTAATTAGCGGTTAGTTAAGGAAACATCACAATAAATACAAAGGAAGAAAGTAAGTTGAGACTAGAGATACCTTTCTGTTCTTTCTCAATGGTACCATCCACTACACACTAAATAACTTTATTATGTCACATCTTTAGATAGGCCACGTCTGCTTAAGTACCCCTTACATCAGGAAAATCACTAATTAATATAACAAAAAGTCATCCTCTAACATAAATACCATCCCAATTGAAAAAAGAAAGAAAAGGTTGTTTTCAGAGATGTCCCCGCATCTTCTTGCATAAGAAATCTTATACTAAAATATTAAAAGATGGAGGGCCAGTCTCTGAGGGTGTAAGAGGCTAACCTGTCAAGATACTGAACAGGTCTGCTGGCAGAGGGTACCAGCCTGTGGTATGACTAGGTAAACCTGTCGGAGTATTGAACAGGCTTGCTGGAAGCGGGGAATTTTACCTAGCGACGATGGTAATATGACAAAAATAAATAATAAATTTAATCTTGTTCTGATGTACAACATTACTTGCAGACAAACATGACATGAAATATGTGTGGTTAAGCTAAGGTTAATGAACTCCATAAAATTTCCATTTGGAAATAACTCTAAGACTATCTTGAAACTCTCTTGCCTACCTCTTCTTATCTATATATAGGATCTCTTATCCTATAGGTGGGGCCATCTTCTAACCGTCTCATCAGACCAATCTGTGAAATTTGCTTCTACACTTGACATACTATAAATCTTCGGCTATTGGGGGATACTGACTGGTTTCCTATACTTTTGATTGTGAGGTGTCACAATACTTAGGTGTGGGGGAGGGGTTCATGAGCTAACAAATGATCATTTCCTAGAGAAATAAATCTTTGCAAGAATTTTTGTATTATTTCTATGATACTGGTTATTACATTAATAGTCATGTTATGTTTGAAATGCTAAACTCATGTGTGCTATAAATTTCCTAACATACCACTCTTTATCGATTTATCTTTCATTACAAGCTATACATTGTAGGTTTGACATTATATGTTATATGCAAGAGGATTGAGTGAGCATGGTGGAAAAATAAAAAACAATGGCACATTCTGCCTCTGCTCATTTAACATTGTGATTGTAAAAAACACTTCAAATTTGCAGGATATCCATTATAAGAAGTGTAAATGTACTTAACACAGAGGTACCATATGAAGTGCCATATGAAATTCCGTATGAGGTGTCAAACAAAGTCCCGTATGAATTATACACCAGTAACTGTCCTAGATTCTAGGTAACCAAAACTCAATTACATTCAATTGAATTGGTTGTAGGAAATTGATTGGAGATGCTTTATATGTTCACGATCAAATGTCCAAGTCAAAAGGCTTAGACATTGATATAACTACGCATCGTTACATTTCCCCCCAAAAAACGAGCCTCCAAATTTGAATTTTCCACACATGGCAGCCCGTGCGCACATGTGTACAACTTACTCCACTATAGGCACATTCAAAATCGGGTTGGGCAACCATTATCTCCATTCGCCCTTGCCATTTTCTCTGCCCTGCATTAAGAAATTGTGCCCAAACTCTGCCATTTCTTCCCCTATTCAAATCGCGCTTAGACCATGCCCAATTCATGCCATCTCTTGGCTTGTTCTCACCCTTGCCTGGTGAATTTCTCCTCTGCCACAATGCCTAGGAGGTACGAACCCTCTTCCTATTGGCATGTTTTACAGACAGTGTATGCTTGTCATTGATGGCAAGTACAACAACAAAGATGGCAGCAAACGTGCAAAGGATTGTAGGCAGGTCATTGATGTCAAGATTAGAGTAATCATCGATGAAAAACAAGAACAAAGTAGGCTCAGGAGTAATTAGCGCAAAGCCGATCACAGTGCCTAAGCTCGGGAGGAGAAGCGTCAGTGATCGTTGGATCCTAGTTAAATTCTCGAAAAAAGGAGGACCGTCAGATGTGATTTTAGACAAGAAGAACACGTAGAAGAGGAGGATAGATCTCAGGTGTTAGATCTGATTGTAGGCAAGTAGAACGCGCAGAAGAGGAGGACAAATCTCAGGTGTCAGATCTGAGCATAAGTTCTGACCATCGTTGGATCAGGGAGAACCTACACGTTCATTAAAGTGCAAGGAGAAGCGGGTATACAAAATCCTGAAAGAAGGAGGACCGTCCATCTACGGGCAGGACACGTGGAAACAGATCAACATTTCACTGACTGGAAAGTCAAAGGTATGAAATGCTCTAGCCTTTCACCTCTCGAACTTGCGATGTGCGAAATCGTGAAATAATCTCAACCGTTAGATCGAGGCCAAATATGGACCATTGATCAAGCACAACGAAGGCTCATGGAGTTGCGAAGTCTCGATAAAATATTGACCATTGATCCAAGAAGGATGCGTGGCAGAAGATCAGAGCATGTCAAAGATTCCATTTTGGGGTTTCGCGAATCGCGACTTGGAGAGGCAAGAAACAATACCACAGGAATGCCGAAATCGCAAAATGTGAAATCATGAAATGATCTAAGCCATCAGATCAAGGGTTGATTGGGACCGTTGATCCCACACCATTTTGGAGTTTCGTAGATTGGTAGTTGGAAGTGTCAAGAACATTCACCACAGGAATGCCGAAATCGCGAAATGATTTGAGCCGTTGGTTCGAAGAGATCGTGGACCATTGATCCGACCCCCTTCAATGTATTGGAGACCGGGATTTCAGTTAACGGGATATGGAGAAGTCAGAGACTCTCAACATCAGGAGTCCTGAAATGCCGAAAAATGAAATCTCGAAAAGCACTTTATGAACAAGCGCTTGGTCATGGCCATGGTCATATAGAGGAAGGAGCTAGCGCAAAAAAGCTCTATTTCAAAGATTCAGAGATCGTGACATGGATTGGAGAGACACTTGGCCACAGGAAATCCGAAATGATGAAATATGAAATAAAGGCAAGCTTATAAAGATCATTCAACGGTGTAGATGAAACTGAAGGAGATCGGAGGGCTACTGTGGCACGACACGGTGAACCTGCCAGAAACCAGTGATGAGTTCTACAAGAGGAATCGAAGACACTTCGAGGTGATTGACAGAGGAGGTGAAGAGTCTCAAGAGATCAGCCAGTAGAACAAAGACTGTTCGTGGAGGTGACTGACAAGTGGATGAGTGTTGAAGTTTGTAACTGAAGCAGAAAGTATAAGCCCGACTATGCCGGAGAAGACAAATAGTCTCGACTGCCAAAGAGGCTGAGGAATCTCAGCATGACATCCAGTGATGCTGAACGCATGGGAAAACTGCTAGAAATGCTGAAGGGTTACCATGATGATCAGACAGAGCACTTGAGATGTGGAAGAGATTAATGCACTGTGAGCAGGCAGAGGCATGGTGTACATTGCATGCACAAGGTGTACAGAAGCTATAAGTACACGGGACAAAGAAGTGATGAGGTTTTTTTTTCTATGGTGGGTGATGCATGTAGGAAGAAGGAGGTGAAGTGCAGGAGCTGGTATGGCCAGAAGAGGAAAGGGGCATTGAATGGGAATGGTGTACAGAGAAAAAAAGGAAGAAGAATATAAAGTGCATTGTATGCATGCAGGAAGACTGTGAGGTAGACGAAGAAGCGAAATCTTGCAGAACAGTGATGAGACTGGTAAGCTGTTGTTAAACATTATATCACTGTAATAAGTTTCAGTAACACATATTGATAATCCAGGGTGGTAGGGAGGTGCTAGGGAGGACTGGTGTCCTCGGAGGTTCAAGTGGGTGCTTGAACATAGGGAGTAGTAGCTTCCTTCTAGTTGGTGCTAGAGAAACCAGGGAGTAGGTGCTTCCTTCTAGTTGGTGATAGGGAAACCAGGGAGTTGATTCTTCCTTCTAGTGGGTGCTAGAGAAAAACAGAGAGTTGGTTCTCTCAGCAAGTTGCAACTTGCAAAAATAGAGGTTGTAGCCTCATAATGATTCGGTGCTCATATGTATGATAATGTAAAGAATGTAAATAATACTTATCATATAAAGAAGAAGAGGTTTTTACCCTGTATGGGTTTCCTCGGGAAATATCTGTCTTTGTGTTTCTCATATATGTGACTGATGCTGAATGTGCCATTGTTTATTTCCCTACATTATTGTGATCATCATTGAGTGCCTTGTAAATATTTTAAAAGAAGCATAATTGTTTAAGCACAGTGACAACTGATTCACCCCCCCCTCTCAGTTGTCCAACAATTGGTATCAAATCCGGTCCCTTTTATCTAAAGGTAGATCCTAGAGCTTAAACATCTCAAGCCGTGAAGAAAATTCAACCAACAAGGCCCCTCTGTTCAATGGAACAAACTTTGCCTTCTGGAAAGTTAGAATGAGAACCTACATAATGGATTTAGGTGCAGATGTATGGGATGTGGTAGATACTGGTTATGTAAAGCCAGTTGTACTAGCTAATA
>SNQJ01S0009162.1:108645-120976 GCA_010110895.2 Picea sitchensis | reverse complement strand
TTTTGCAAATTTCTGGCTTAACCTGTCATCATCACTACCAAAAATAATATCATCAACATAAACTTCAATTAATAAAATATTACCTTGACTTACCTTGATGTAGAGGTTGTTGTCTACACTTCCTTTTATGAACCCTGCCTGATGTAGATACTTATCCAGTCTAGAGTACCATTCTCTAGGACCCTGTTTTAGACCATACAAGACCATCTTTAATTTACACACATAGTCTACATTTTCTGACAACTGAAATCCTTCTGGTTGTTCAATGTAGACTTCCTCTTCAAGTTCCCCATTCAGAAAATATGATTTTACGTCCATTTGATGCATTTTAATATTTTTGGAGCATGCATAAGCTAAAAGCAAATAGATTGCTTCCATTCTGGCAACTGGGGAAAATTTCTCTTCAAAGTCGATTCCTTGCACCTGTCCATATCCTTTACATACCAATCTAGCTTTGTTCCTTGTAACCTGGCCATCTTCATTCAATTTATTCCCGAAGACCCACTTCGTGTCGATCACATTCTTATTCTTTGGTCTTGGAAACAGTTCCCAAGTGTCATTTTTCTCTATTTGATCCAATTCTTCATCCATGGTCTTATTCCAAGATTCATCCTTGTTGGCTTCTTCAAAACAGTTTGGTTCAATTGTAGATAAGAGTGCTAGGTGTGTTTGTTCTGGTGAACATATTCTTCTTCTAGTCTCAACTCCTGCATCTTTGTTTCTGATAATTTGATCTGAAGGGTGATTCTTCTATACTCGTTTACTGGGTGTCTTTGAAGACAATTGTTCAACTTTCTCTTCTTCTTCTGTTGTATTCTCTTCATCTTCCTCTTCTACTTCTTTTTCATCTTCTGCTTCTTCTTCTATGAGATGTTTCATTGATTCATTTTCTTCTTTTGATTCTGGTCTGCCTATTTCATCAATTGTTACATTGATGCTTTCCACAACTTTGTTCAATCTTAGATTGTAACACTTGTATGATTTCCTTATACTTCAATAACCAACAAGTAATCCTTTTTCCACACGAGAGTCAAACTTTCCCATTCCACCATCTTCTCTTTTGATATAGCATTTTCTTCCAAAAACTCTGAGGTGCTTTACATTTGCTGGTCTTCCTTTCCATAGTTCATAAGGAGTTTTGTCAGTTTTGTTTCTGAGAATTACTTTGTTTTGAATGTGAAATGTTGTATGCACTGCATGTGTCCAAAACATATCTGTCAATTTTGAATCCATTAACATTGTTCGATCCATTTCCTGTACTGTCTTGTTCTTTCTTTCAACAACCCCATTATGTTGAGGTGTCCTAGAAATGAAGAATTTCCTTTTTATTCCATGATTGCTGCAGTAGTCCATAAGTTCCTTTGAGGTGAACTCTCCTCCATTATCAGATCTCAAGCATTTTATTTTTGAATCCATTTCATTTTCAACCATTTCCTTGTAGATCTTGAAGTTTTCAAAAGCTTCTGACTTATTATTGAGAAAGCAAACTGCAATCATTCTTGTATAATCATCAACTAATAACATGAAGTATTTCTCACCTTTTAATCCCTTTGTTTTAGTTTGTCCAACTAGATCATTATGCACAATTTCTAGTGGTCTTGTCGTTGACTATTCCTTTGATTTAAACCTAGTCTTTGTTTTCTTTCCTTGTTGACAATGCTTGCATAAAGTGTTGGTTGGTTTCGTGATCCGGGGCATTTCTATGACTTCTTATCTTTTGTTGACTTTGACAAGGTTATCAAAATGTATGTGCCCCATTCTTCTGTCCCATAGAATTTTTTTATCTTCCTTTCCTAGAAAAAACTCTTCATTTCCAATTTCACTTAACACATATATGTTTCTTGAAGTTCTTGCAGCTATAGCGACCAATTTCCCTGAACCTTCTTTTCTTATCTCAAACTTTTGTGAATCGAAAGTAACTTTATGACATTGGTCACACATTTGAATCACACTTAGAACATTATGTTTCAGATCTTCTACTAGTAGAACATTTTTTGCCTTTTCATTCTTGTTCCCAATTCAGACTGTGCCTTTTCCAATGATTTTGGCTTAATCATCATTTCCGAAGGAGACTGATCCATCTCTTTCCTTTAGTAATGTAAGAAACTTGTCTCTATCACATTTAATGTGTTTTTAACATCCACTATCAATATACCCACCACGTTTCTTCTGCTTAGTTGTTAGAGCAATTGTGCATTCTTCGTTGCTATACTGATCTTGAAATCTTATCCATGTCATTTTTTGAGGTTCCTATCTATGACTGTTGTTATTTTTTTGAGGATCTTTAGGAAGGATTTTCATTTTGCAATATTTGGCCACGTGTCCAAAATTGCTACATTTGTAACATTCCACTTCAGTTCTCAAAGATTCAAACCTGTTGTAACTTCTTCTTTGTGTTTCACTAGGTCTTCTTGAATGACCCCTTTGTCTATGACTCTCAAAGTTGTTGTTGTTTCTATTGTTATCTTTGCAATTCACAACTTTATGTCCAAAATTATTACATACATAACATAAATAAAAAAATATAGTTTGATACTTGGGAGTTGAAGATATTCTGAAAGTAGGTGCTCTTATGAATCCTTCTTCTTCTTGAGACCTATCTGTCTGTTGTTGATTATGCAATCTGAATCTTCTTGGTGGAGGAGTGTCCCTATAATCTTCTTTGTACACCTTTCTATCCCATTTGATTGTTTTTGCATAACTTTTTGGATATGTTTCTTGCTCTGTTGTTTTAGAGCTTGATCCCTTTTCTGTCTGATTGTATCCAAGTCTGGACTTGTCAAGATGAGATTTTTGACTACTGATAATGTCATCCAAAATTTTTGAGATATTATGCATATTTTTCTTTTGAATATCTTTTCTTAGTGCAACAATCTCTCCTTTCAAGTTTCCAATGATCCTGTCCTTTTCTTCTAGCTTTTCTTTGAGTGCTTCATCAATTATTTTATCTTCTTCTATTTGAACCTTCAATTTTGTGATCATTTGTTCTAGTTCTCGATTATCCGTTTTCTTTTCTAGTTCTTCTTGTAGTTTCTTGTTTTTCTTCTTTTCTCTTCTGATAACTTCTATGGCACACATTAATTCTTCTCGATAGTCAACTTCTGCTTCTTTAATTTCTTCTTCAACTTCTTCATATTCTTCTTCGGATTCTTCATATTCTTCTTCTGAGTCTTCTTTGTTAGAGTATTTTACTTCCATGAATAGAACTCTTCCTGTCTCACTGTCACTGATTGCATCTTCATCTAATGATGAGATGTCTTCTTTGGTGCATAAGATTTTCTTGAAAAAATTCTTTGTAGTTTTTTTTTCCTTTATATGTGTGTTTACCTTTTGAGTAACTTTCATCATTTCTCTTTTTCTTATGAGGAAATTTGTTATCAAAATGACCAATACCATCACAATTAAAACAAATTAAAGGAATCTTACCTCTATACCTACCGTTGGTTCCCTTGTTTAGTATTTTGACGAAGTTGGCCACTTCTTCATCATCTTCCGAGATGTCACTGCTGCTTCTATATTCTTCTTGTTCCTTTTTCTTTTGCTTTGATATTTTGGATGCTTTGAAGGCTGCTTATTTTACATCTGGATTTTCCTGTTCAGTTCTCATTTCATATGCTGTGAACATTCCATGCAGCTCATCCATGCTTATTGAGTTTATATCTAATCTTTCTTCTAGTGCTGATATCTTAGGGTTAAATCCCATAGGAAGAGATCTTATTACCTTTTGAACTATTAGAGATTCTTCGATTTCTTTTCCCAATCCTATGATTGCATTCATTGTTTCATCGACTCGTAAGAAGTAGTCTGCAATATTCTCATCTTCTTTCATTTTTAGTTGTTCAAACTGACCTCTGTAATCTTGAAGCTTTGCTTCTTTGACTTTTGTATCTCCTTCATAAATATTTCGAAACTTGTCCCAAATCTCTTTAGTGGATTTACAATGTGCAACTTTGGTGAATACCATATCACTGAGACCATTCAAAAGTGCATTTTTGGATTTGGAATTATTCTCACCAAGTTTCACTGCTTTGTCATTTGTTGGTGGAACTGCTGGTGCTGTGTATCCATCTACAATTGATTGCAAAACTTGAAATCCCCATGCCTGTATATATGTCTTCATCCTTATGCTCCAAAAAGCATACTTATGTCCATCAACCCGTGGTATTCCATTTTTATACAAGTTGGTACTCTCCATGATCTACCTTTAAGTGGTTAAACTGATTTCTGAAGGAACCTGATTTGATACCAATTGTTGGATTACTGAGAGGGGGGGTGAATCAGTAATAGCGTAATTATAATCTTTTTTCTTCAAACAATCCAAGTGTTATATCAATGTAGAATTATTATCCAATAATGAGCAATAAGAAATGAACAATCACACACATACATTGTACACTATTGTGTTATGTGGAAACCCAAATCAAGAGAAAACCATAGAATTTTTTTTCTTATATGTCTTGACGAATTACATTCATTGGATGCACCAACTTCCTTTGTTTTCCAGCTGCAACTAGAAGGAAGCTCCAACCCCCTAGTTTATCAAGCTACAACCTGAGGGAAGCTCCAACTCCCCAATTCTATGGCTACAACCAGAAGGAGGATACAACCCCCTATGTTCTCTGACTACAACCGAAAGGTGGCTACAACCACTTTTCCTTGCCCCGTCCAACCGCCCTGAAGTAGAAGTAGAATGATGGAACCACTGTCACACTATCACTGTGAGATATACCATTGTAAAAATATACCAATAAACCTGAACCATGCATCAACCATGCATCAAACTGTAATCAACCTATACCATAAACAAGTGCATCAAGCATGCACCAACCTGTACCATAAACAGGTGCATCAACCATGCACCAACCTGTACCAAACAATCTGTAATCAACCTGTACCATAAACAAGTGCAACCAACCATGTACCAAGTATGTAACAATCATGTGTCAACTACTCATCAACTATGACTCATCAATATGTACTAACATCATCAAATATACACCTCATGTATGTGCCAACTCATCAACTACTTGTCTCAACCATGTACTCAACTTGTACCTCAACCAAAATCCCTCATCAATTTCATCATCCAAATATAATTTATAAATCTGTAATAGACCTGGTGTATATGATCACATACCTGAAAACCTTCCTTAACTTTAAACAACAAGAAACTAGCATTTACATCAAACTTTTCTTTAGTCTCACATGAGTAGTTTTGGATTAATCAACAACCGTAACTTGAAATAATCATAAATTTGTACTTGTAATGAATAAATATATGAAACTGATGCACAATGTTCTTCATTGTGTTTTATGAAATTTCTCCAGGTGTCACTACTTGGAACCTCTCAGAAAAGTATTTATAGAAAACATGGCATACCTTGCTGAATTATGGCTTATTCTAGAGAGTGACCTTGTAGAGCGTTCCCCACACGTAATATTTGTTGAATCAATATGAAATGGTTAAAAATAATACTAAAGAATTTAATCTAACCAACACATTTTGTCTTACTGAATTGGGATCTGTTATGAATAAGTTATGATGTTTTTACCCGAAACACCTGTTTTTGACTAGTTTCAGGACTAGCCACAAACCCTATTTTCCATGGAGTGTAACTCCAAAAATACAACGACCCACAAGATGAATTTTTTACCACAGATACTTGGATATGTTTCCTCTATGGAATAGAAATTTCACGGTCTGAATCATTCTAAAAAACACTTTATTGTGAAAATGGTGAGATGACCTGTAAATAACAGACCTTAGAAAGCATCATCAAAAGAATTATCCTTCCTTGAATTCCGGCTTTCGTTTCTTCAACTTCCCTCAAAAATTCGGCTTATATATCCTTTGGTTACCTTAGAAACCTATAGGTATTCAATATGATCAAGTGTGTCTAAAATGAGAGAGCCTTGCCTCTTATTTATACTCTCCAAGTAGCTTCCTTAAAAACATCTTCTAGGTCACTTTGCCCACTTTCCTTATTTTAGGGTTAACCCACTTCTAATTTCTCCATTATATTTATTATTTAAATAATTTATTTTGTATTCACTTTGAATTACAATACACTCATCAATTCACTTTATTATTTACCTTTTAAACTCTCTTAAACCACTTTGACCTTTTGGGGCTTCTAGATGACATAAGAGGGTCCTCCAACTTCGTAAGGGCATAAATCCCAAAACGTGAGGAGTTATGTGACGTTCCACATACCACCAGAAATGGAATGACATGTACCATCCATATAGAATAGTATTACCTGCAAATATACCAAAACGCATACCATTATCCATCAAACAAACTTGGGTCCATTACCCAATCCTAGGTTCTCCAATGTCTCATGGCCATAACTCTGTAACTATGAGGAGTTATGTGACGTTCCACATACCATCGGAAATGGAATGACAAACACTATCCATCTAGGATATTTTCAATGAAAAATTCACTGAACTTCATCTCATTATTCCACAAATAAGCATGGGTTCTCTAACCATACTTCTAGGATAGCTTAATCCGCAAAGCATATTCCCATGAGGGCTTTCACCATAAGGGGACCACTTTGGATTTCATCAATTTCTACTTATTATCAACCATGACAAGACAATAATGAGTCATCTTTACATCAAACAATATTGGGTCCATTACCCAACCTTTGTGATATGGGGATTTCTTCAAGGGTTGACATCAATGACAACTGACCTTAATCAACAGATGTTGCCATATGGTCACCCACATGACTGTTGGAGAATTATGTGTAACATTTTAGCCACAGGGAGGAATATTAAGCGTCGGGATGTGGCCACATGCCCCCCATGTGACCAAAACCTTTGCCCAAGGGGGCGCTAAACATGCTGACAATTCAACATATTGCCCTGAATTGCGGGATGCACGTGTGTGCTGGGTTTTGGTCCAGTAACGTTGTGGGAGCCAGGTTAGTCACACACGGGTGCGAATTGGCAAACCAGAGACAACAAGCTTGAAGGGGAAAACTTCCAGGAGGTGTAACTTCTTCATATTTTGGCCAAACCAGGTGCAGAAAGAGCCCAACTAGGGGTTTTTGGATGTCCTGGAGCCATTGGAGCCATATATTTGGCATTTTGAGCACTGTAAAGCACTTTTTTTTAGCACTTTTAGAAAATTATATAAAATATCTATTGGAAGCTGTACCAGGAGATGTATCCCAAGAGAGGGGTGAACTCGTTTATCATTTGTTGTGTTATGTGTTTACTGTTGGTTGTTAATTGTTGGTTATTATGC
This sequence comes from Picea sitchensis, assembly GCA_010110895.2. Lineage (NCBI taxonomy): Eukaryota > Viridiplantae > Streptophyta > Pinopsida > Pinales > Pinaceae > Picea > Picea sitchensis. The sequence continues at coordinate 113,718 of SNQJ01S0009162.1, read as the reverse complement.
ACATCTTAAGTGAGAAAAATCTCTGATTTATGTGTTTGTAAATTGATCCTTTTTCCAAAAAAAACATAATTAATACTTAAAAATAATTTAAAAGATACAAGTCTTCTTCATTTTCAGATCATTCGCCTCCAATATGTAAATGCATTTGATGGGAAGTTTTTTTTTATTTTGAAGGATGAGAAGCCCACTTCTTTGGAAGAAGCCAAAGAGTAGAGTGCATAGATTGATGAAAATCTCCTTGACTCGAAGGTAGATCCTTTTTAGTATCCTTGTTTCAAGGCAAAAGTAAAGACTAAAGCTTCCAATATCATTGCTCCTTATCTAGTTTCCCTCTTGAGTCAGAAGATAGATCAGATGAGTACTCAATTTTTTCAAGCACATAATCATATCATGGGACATTTGAATACTGTGGAAATAAATCAATCTACCTTCAGAACTTAGTTTACCAGACAACAGAGAGATGCCAAAGGTTGGAAACCAAGGCCTCAACAAGAGGAAAAGGCCCTTGATACTTTGAAACTAGTTGGGATGGTTGACAAAGAACAAGTCGCTTGGTGTCTTCCATGTCAAGAGCCTCATAGAGAAGATGAGTTTCCCCGAAGAGATTAGGATTCTTCTAATAGTATGAAATTCATGGATATGATTTGTGCTTTCTAAAATGAATAAGCAATAAAAAATTAAGGAAACCAAAAGATAGGGAGAAAGATAAGGGAGACTTCTGGCCTTGAATCAATTGACAGACAATCAGAAGAAGGAGCTAATGAAGACACAATATTTGACTTACACTAGAAGAAATAAAGCTTCATCCCATCCATCACAACCTTCCATTCCACCTCCATACATAGAGAAGGTGGTCCCTCCACCTCCACCTCCAGTACATGAGTTGCTTCCTAATCCATCTCCCACATGTGAGATTTAGTTGAATATAGACATTGCAGCCATGTTTGAAAAGTTGAATATGACGATCCCAATAATAGAGATGTGCAATATCCCTTCTATAAGGAGGGAGATATTGAAGTTAATACATGTACTGGGTGAGAAGGAAGATCCTCCCATCATTGTGAACACTATGTATATTAATTGAAAAAAGTACAACAATCCTCCTTTCTATCTTTCATTAGGCATGAATGGTGTTCGCTTGAACAACTGTATGGTAGATTATGGGGCCTCTGCAAATTTGATGTCATTGAAGGTTACATAACAACTTGGTTTGAAGATGACATGACCCTATGGTAACATATGTGGCATTGATTCTAAAAGGGTCAAGGTTTATGGGTTATGTGAGGATGTTGAAGTCTTTTTGATTGATTTTCCACATATCGGCCTCCTCATGAACATAGTGGTGGTTGACGTTTCAAATTCTTGGGGGATTCTCTTATCAAGGAGTTGGTCCTCTTCCCTTGGGGGTTTCATCAACATGGAACTTACCCATCCACACATCCCCATGGGATATGGAACTTTTGAGGTATTATATAGTCGAGAGAGAGAGAGATCCTAATGGTCCTGACTACACAAGTGAAGATGAGTTTGATGAAGTCCCATATGCCATTGAGTACAATCCATAGGACCTGCCTTTTATGCAGGAAGAATCCATAGACAAGTTCCTCACAAGGAAAAATGAATACAAAGAAAAAAATGCAAAGTTCCAAGGGAAAGAACTAGGGTCTATCCAAATATTAAAGAAAGAAGATAAAGAACGCGATGAAGCCATCAAAAGGGAAGTTAATGTAGAACCTCCTTCTTATCCATACATAGAGAATGTAACTTACATGATTACAATGAAGGAAGTCTTTCACTCATGTGAGACAAAAGGAAGGGCAAGCCCAAGTATGACTAAAAGGATGACAGTTCATGGCTTGGCCCTTACATCATCAAGAAGAAGTTCGAAAAAGAAACATATGATTTGATATCTTTGAATGGGAGAAATATGCCATTACCAGTGGATGGGTCTCTTCTCCGACCTTATGTTCAGATCACTTGACTTCTTCAAGGCCCAACCCCAGGTAAGTAGGTAGGTCATCTTTCTTTCCTTGCATTTGCATCTTGATTGCTCATGTTAGTTTATATGCATTTCATATTTCATTTTTCTCTACTTGCATATCGATTTCATGTTTAGTATAGAAATTTTGGAAAAATGCTAAATTTTTTCTTTTTAGATCAGTTTAATTTTTGGAATTTTGATATATATGGACAAAGGATGAGAAAATACATCCTAATATTGATGGGTTTGTTGTCTTAGTGTGTGTAGGGACAATTCTACCAGGATATTTTGCAGTTCTCATGCACTCTATGACGAACACATGTACCCAAGTAGGAGCCAGATGTTGTCCCCATTTTTTGCGATAACTAAGGCGATGATGTCTCGAGGCCCTCAGGTTGTATACATGGAGTGCCAAGAGACCACATGATTATCACTGTCCACTTGCACATATGTAAGCCTGCTCTATCAACACAGTTTGATCCATCATCAATGCATCCACCACACCAACTAGCTTCTGGAAGGCACATGGGTCTTTCTCCATGCAGTACAAGTCAGGTATTATGGTAGGTAATCACCCTAATATTTAAGGAATTTAAGAAAGTTGTATTGAAGCTGCTTTTGATTATAGAACACCTTCTTGGACATTAGTTTTTTTACCATGTTCCACCTTGGTGAGTGTCATTGATTTCATAGTAAGTGGCCAAAGTTTTGGGAAGGGGTGTTACTAGGGGTCCCTTGAGGGGTCATCATACCATTCCTGACCATACTTATCACTTTCTTTTCATTTCCATTCCCATCACATTGCCCTCTTCTAGGCCCTTTTCCTTTAGTGACCCAAGAAGGACGTGTACCTCATTTCATTGGAAGAAGGGGATGAAGGCCCAAAGGATTGTAGCTGGAAAAAGATAAAATCCAAACCATTAACCTTCTATATGCTCACCCAGGGATCCCTAGGACAATGCAACATATATCATAAACAATTTATGGGACCCATGAAAGAATAACTAATAACAAATGCCAACCAGGGAGGGGAATGTGTGGGAACTATTTTTAATGCTTAGGTAGAAGCCTCACACATGTTATCAAATTGGGGAAGCATGATGTGACCAGGGTAGGGTCAAGGTGGGAATAGATTTTATTTCTTAGGTAGAAGCCCCACCATAGCTTCAAGATGGAAACATCCTAAAATAGTTAAGGCAATGAATGGGATTGGAAAAATGATGCATTGAAAACAAAGGTGCAACACACCCTCTATAATGGAACCCATAGATGAGATAGTATGAGCCCTTGCATGTCATGAAACCCATTGACCTATGAAGTCTAAACCCATATCCACCTCATCATCCACTACATGACCTTGAATGGTCATCCTTGGAAGAATCCCCTACTTGAGGGTTTTGATTTACCCAATAAGAATTTTATGACACCCCTCCCATACTTAAACTTGGTTATTTGTATAGGGTCTTTGAGCATTTGTTTAATTTGATGAGGTAGTTTTGACACACATTTTTATATTCCTTCTTTATTAGATGTGGTTTTTACTTTCCATGATATTTTGACTTGAGATATTTGGAGGGTGTACCCATCTATTTTGGAGGACCTTTTTTGGTGGATAGTTTTGGAGGAACATGCCTAGCTTGGGCTTCCATGGGGATTGAATCCCACAAGTTGGATGGAAAGAGCCCACATGCCGGATCATGATGAATTTCCTTTGTAGGCCTAGAAGATAAATTGGAAGACATAACCTAGCCCTCACATGCCAAACAATTTTCCTAGGATGGGAAAAATGTCACTTCTTGAGGCTTGACGTCACCTAGGGATAGGGTTCGGTGGTGATGGAGGTATTTCTCATTTGATACATGGAACATTTTGAAGGAAGAAGGATTTGAAACATGAAGAATATGATTGGATGAATGACAAGTGGCCTTTGGAGGCCTAGCCATGCTTCCCCAACTCCAATGACTTTCTCCAAGTGCCAAACCATCCCCTAAAGCGATGAAATCATATTCTTTTAGGGTTTCTAATGTGAAAAAAGTGAAAATTAAATATTATATTTTGGTTTAAGGGGTAAGTGTTGGATTACTGAGAGGGGGGGTGAATCAGTAATAGAGAAATTTAATCCTTTTTAACCATATAATCCAAGTGTTATATCAATGAAGCATTATAATCCAATAACTGCAGAGTAAATAAGAAATGAACAAATGAATAAACATACACATACACAGTACACTAGTGTTTTACGTGAAAACCCAAATCGGGAGAAAACCACTGAATTATTTTTCTTATATGTCTTGAAGAATTACAATAATTGGAAGCACCAACTTCCTTTTTTTTTCCAGCTGCAACTGGAAGGAGGCTCCAACATATAGAATACCATTGAAAGGAGGCTCCAACATACTTTGCTGAATTCTGGCTTATTCTAGAGAGCGACCTTGTAGAGCATGCCCTGCATGGAATGTTTGTTGAATTAATCTGAAACTATGACACCAAATACTGAAGCCTGTACCCTAACCAACACATTTTGTTTCACTGAATTGGGATCTGTTATGAATAAGTTATGACATTTTTACCCGAAACACCTTCTTTTGACTAGTTTTAGGACTAGCCACAAACCCTATTTTCCACGGAGTGTAAATCCAAAAATACAATGAAATACAAGCTGAATTTTTTACCACAGATACTTGGATATTTTTTTATCAATGGAATAGAAATTTCATGGTCTGAATCATTATAGAAAACAAGTTATAGTGAAAATTGTGAGATGACCTGTAAATAACATACCTTAGAAAGAACCATCAAAAGAATTTATCCTTCCTTGCATTTCGGCCTTCTTTTCTTCACCTTCCCTGAGAATTTTGGATTAGATATCCTTGGTTACCTCAGACACATATATATATTCAATATGCTCAAGTTTTATTAAAATGAGAGAGCCTTGCCTCTTATTTATATTCTCCAAGTAGCTTCCTTAAAAACATCTTCTAGGTCACTTCGCCCCACTTTCCTTATTTTAGGGTTAACCCACTTCTAATTTCTCCATTAAATTTATTATTGAAATAATTTATTTTGTATTCACTTTGAATTATAATACACTC
>SNQJ01S0009162.1:87256-100678 GCA_010110895.2 Picea sitchensis | reverse complement strand
TTTGACTACTTTGACCTTTTGGGGCTTCTAGATGACATATGAGGGTCCTCCAACTTCGTAAGGCCATAACTCTCAAACCGTGAGGAGTTATGTGACGTTCCACATACCACTAGAAATGGAATGAAATTTAATATCCATATAGATTAGTATTATCTGAAAATATATCATAACTCATACCTTTATCCATCAAACAAACTTGGGTCCATTACCCAAACCTGGGGTCTCCAACTTCTCATGGCCATAACTCTCTAACCGTGAGGAGTTATGTGACGTTCCACATACCACTGAAAATGGAATGACAAGCACTATCCATATAGGATAGTTTTCCTGAAAAATTCATTGTTGTTGGTCTCATTATTCCACAATTAAGCATGGGTTCTCTTACTCCACAAAGTGTCTTCCCATGAGGGCTTTCACGATAAGGGGACCACTTTGGAGTTCATCCATCTTTACTTCTTATCAACCATGACAAGACAATAATGAGTCATCTTTACATAAAACAATCTTTGGTCCATTACCCAAACCTTTGTGCTGCAGGGCTTTCTTCAAGGGTTGACATCAATGACAACCAACCTTAATCAACAGTAAGATAAGGGTTGTTGACCCCTTGTCTTATGTTTTACCCTAATTAAGTGGAGAAACTATGTTTTAAAAATTTAGTACAAATAGAGATCATGTGAATCTCATTTCATAACATAACTCTCCCACAATGAGAAGTATTAGGATGAAATTTGTGCCCTCCTTGAGAAACCTTCTCTCTCTGGTGCTTTTTTTTTGGTTTCTTTATGCTATTGGTGGAAGAAGTAGTGTGATACCCTTCTTGTAGTTTTTGTTTGGAATGTATGGTGGATTTATCTTGGTAAGATGAGGTTTATCTTGTCATTTCTTGAACTAGGTAAGGATTTATCTTGTTGATGCTTCATTTATTAGTTAAAGGTTTGATTTTCTAGATTTCTTGGCGAGTATAAGGATTTACAACCCCACCATTATCTTTCATTTTGTCTAGAAGTTATTTGTTGCACACAATTTTAATAAGAGAAGTAAAAGGGATTACACCCTCATAGTATTTCCTAGCTTAGTATTTTCTTTCCATGGGGAGTAAGATGGTTTACACCCACAAGGAGATAGCATTGTTTATCTCTTTATTTACTTGAATCCATAATCCGATATCTAGAGGCACTAGTATAATTGCATTGGAGAAATAAAATATTGCATTGGTTAATGTGACATTTTATGATTTGAAGGTTGTCTAAATTGGAATAAACGTTTTTCTATATATGCTTGTTTGAGCCACTAGGGTGTCATATTTACTCAAGTACTTCTTACTGCTGTTATAAAAATTCATCCACAACCATCAGGGATGCATAAACCCTAACACTTTTCTATTCATAACTCATCTTTCGACCATCAAAAGTTGCTAAGATTCTGCGACATACATCTACTTAGCTTAGCTCAAATTTTGGGTGGATTCTTTGTGAGTTTTCGTGGTTGGATTTTTTGTTGTAATAAATTTTTTGTTATAGGCATAAGTCTACAAATTATCTCTACAAATTCTTTTATTACAACCTTGTTTCATTGCTAAAGTCTTTTGCTTTCATTCTCGATTTTCACTAGTGTTCATCTAACTTATCTCTAGAATCATTTATGTTGATTATTTGGGTTGGTTGTCATTGAAGTCAACCCTTGAAGAAAGTATTGTAGTGAATTTTGGTAACACAAAGGTTTGGGTAATGGACCCCAGTTTGTTTGATGTATAATGGTATGATATTTAATATATTTGAAGGTGAGCCTATTATATATGGATAGTACATGTTATGCCATTTCCGGTGGTATGTGGAACATAACATAACTCCTCACGGTTAGAGAGTTGTGGCCATGTGAAGTTGAAGAACCCTCATGAGTCATCTAGAAGCCCCAAAAGGTCAAAGTAGTCAAAGTGGTTGCAAAGAAGAAATTATTTAAATACTAAAGTGAAGTGATGAGTGTACTATAAGTCAAAGTGGATACAAAATAAATTATTTAAATAATAAAGTTAATGGAAAAATTACTAAGTGGACAAGTGGTTAGAAGTGGGTTAGCCCTAAAATAAGGAAAGTGGTTTAAGATGGTTAGAAGGTAACCCCTTGAAGAAGCTACATAAAAATATAAATAAGAGGAAAGGGTCTCTCATTTTAATTACACTTGAGCATATTGAATATATATAAGTGACTGAGGTAACCAAAATATATCTAAGGTGAATTTTAGAGGGAAGGTGAAGTAAAGAAGGCCAAAATTGAAGGGAGGATAAATTCTTTTGATGATGCTTTCTAAGGTATGTTATTTACAGGTCATTTCACCATTTTCACAATAACGTTTTTTCTATAATGATTCAGACCAAAAAATATGGAGGTTGTTGAGGAAACATATCCAAGTAGATGTGATAAAAAATTCAGCTTGTGGGTCATTGTATTTTTGGAGTTACACTCCGTGGAAAATAGGGTTTGTGGCTAGTCATGAAACTAGTCGGGTAGGTGTTTCGGGTAAAAACGTCATACCTTCTTCATAAAAGATCAAAGTTCATTAAGAAAAAATGAATTGGTTAGAGTATAGTCCTTAGTATTCTTTGTACCATTTTCATATCCATACAACAAATATTCTGTGTGAGGCATGCTCTACAAGTTCACTCTCTAGAATAAGCCATAATTCAACAAGGTATGCCATTTTTTCTATAACTCCTTTTCTTAGAGGTTCCAAGCAGTGAAACCTACAGGAATTTCATAAAAGGCACTGGAGAAAATTGTGTACTATTTTCATATCTTAATTCATTACAGGTACATAGTAATGATTATTTCGATTTAGGGTTGTTGACTAATCCAAAATTAGTCATGTGAGACTAAAGTAAAGTTTAATGAAAATGTTAGTCTCTTGTTGTTAAAGTTAAGGAAGGTTTGCAGGTATGTAATCATATACACCAGGTTTATTACAGAGTTACAAATAATATTTGGATGATGAAACTGATGAGGGATTTTGGTTGAGGTACATGTTGGGTACATGGTTGAGACAAGTAGTTGATGAGTTGGCACATACATGAGGTGTATAGTTGATGATGTTGGTACATCTTGATGAGTCATAGTTTATGTATATTTGATGCATGATTGGTACATATTTGGTGCATGGTTGATGCACTCATTGGTGGTACATGTTGAGGTACATGTTGGTGCATGGTTGATGCACTTGATTATGATACAGGTTGATTACAAGGTGATACAGGTTGTTTGGTGCAGGTTTATAACAATATATATCACAATGATAGTGTGAAAGTGGTTCCATCATTCTACTTCTACGACAGGGCGATTGGACGAGGAAAGGACAGGTGGTTGTAGCCACCTTCCAGTTGTAGCCGGAGAACATAGGGGGTTGTAGCCTCCTTTTGGTAGTAGCCAGAGAATTGGGGAGTTGGAGCTTCCCTCAGGTTGTAGCCTGAGAATCTAGGGGGTTGGAGCCTCCTTCTAGTTGCAGCTAGAAAATAAAGGAAGTTGGTGATTCCAATGTATGTAATTTTTAAAGATATACAAGAAAAATATTTCCGTAGTTTTCTCCCAGTTTGGGTTTCCACGTAAAAACATTGGTGTACTGTGTATGTATATGATTTCTCATTTGTTCATTGTTTATTTACTATGAAACTATTGGATGATAATGCTACAATGATATAACACTTGCATTTTATGGTTAAAAATGATCAAATTTCTCTATTACTGATACATCCCTGCTCTTAGTAATCCAACAATTGGTATCAGAGTGGGTTCCTTTAGAAATCAGTTTAACCAGTGAAAGGTAGATCATTGAGAGAAACAATAGGTATAAAAAAAGAAAAAACACAGTTTGATGGACATAAGTATGCATTATGGAGTAGAAGGATGAAAACATATATACATGCATAGGGATTTGAAATTTGGCAATCAATAGTAGATGGATACAAAGAACCAACAGTTCCGCCAACAAGTGAAAAAGAAATGAAACTCAATCAAAATAATTCCAAAGACAAAAATGCAGTTATGAATGGTCTTGGTGAATCAGTATATACCAAAGTTGCACATTGTAAATCCTCTAAAGAGATTTGGGACAAACTTCAAAATATTTATGAAGGAGATTCAAAAGTCAAAACAACAAAACTTCAAACTTACAGAGGTCAATTCGAACAACTAAATATGAAGGAAGATGAAAATATTGCAACTTACTTCTTACAAGTCGATGAAACAGTGAATGAAATCATAGTATTGGGAGAAGAAATTGAAGAATATGTAATTGTTCAAAAGGTACTAAGATCTCTTTCTATGAGATTTGATCCTAAGATATCAACACTAGAAGAAAGAGCAGATCTAGACTCAATAAACATGGACGAACTACATGGAATCTTCACAACATATGAAATGAGAACTGAACTAGAAAATCTGGATATAAAAGAAGTAGATTTCAAAGCATCCAAAAGGTCAAATCAAAAGGGAAAACAAAATGTGTTGATACTGAGAGGGGGGTGAATTAGTATCAAGTACAATTTACAAAAATTTTCAACTTATACTCAAACCATTCAAATATATCCAATGATCAATGAACAATAGTGTAAGAGTTACACTAATACACCACAATACACCATGCACAATATATGAGAAATAATCAATAGTTATTGTTCAAGGGAAGTACTGACTTCCAAAGGTAGCTACAACTTCCAAATGTAAAGGGAGAGATAAACCTCCAAGAGGAAGATACAATCCTCCAATATCAAGAGAGAGTTGAACTCTCCATCCTTGCCCCTTCCTTCCACCCAATAATATATGAGAGATAATAAAAATTTACATTAAATCATGAACATCAACCAACCATCACATAGAACCTGATAATGCTTCCCGAGACTTCTTCAATTTCTACAATTATTCAATTCTTGGAATACTCTGATCCTGTAGATAATATTTCTCAATGTATTCTCTGAAACTTCTCCAAGTTTCACTCCTTGAATCCTCCCCAAAAAGAAGTTATAGAAAGAATGGTAGACTTTATTCAATTCTAGTTTATTCAGGAGAGAAAACTTGTACAGAATTCCACGCACTCAATATTTAACATCATATTATGAAACTTGCACATAAGAAACTAAATTTCGTAGTATTTCCAATGAAAATTTTCCCACTTCATTTGGATTCTCTATGAATACGTTATGACTGTTTTACCCGGAACACTTGTTTATTGACTAACTTCGGGACTGGTAAAAAACTCTATTTTCCACAGAGTGTATCTCCATAATTATAGCGAATCAAGAGATGAAACTTTTACCATAGGTACCTTGATATGTCTTATCAATACCATAGCAATTTCACCATCTAAATCATTCTAGAAAAACAATTATAGTGAAAATGGTAAGATGACCTAAAAATAACATACCTTAGAACACATCACCAAAACACTTCATCCTCCCTTGAAATCCGGCCTTCTTTACTTTTGATTTCCTCTGAAATTCGACTTGTATATCAAATGAATGTATAATGATATTTATTTATACCATTTATGTCACTTCCTTTTAACATTAGGGCTGACTTGAAACTTTCTTATTTTGTAATTATTTTCTTTAATTATCTTCAGGGCCTACATGTACTTCCTTCTTCAATTCACTTTGTCATGTTAAAAAGTTTATTTCTCCTCAACCATGAGGAACCACGTGATGTGCCACATACCACTGGAAACAACATGATGTATACTATCCATCCATGGGTGTTTTATATACATGTTCATTTTCCTTCATGTCCAAATACCTTCATCAATCTTTCAGTCTAAAACCAATGAATAAGGTTGACATCAATGACAACAACCAATATTCCAACAATCTCTCCCTTTGTCATTGATGGCAACACTAATTCTCCTCCTATCATCATGATCCCAATTTCTCTCCCCCTTTTATATCAATGGTAAAGGGTATGGCTTCTCCCCCTGATTTTAATGGAAAAAGGTAACCTTCTTCTTTGGGGCTGCTCCCCCTGAACATGTGGCACTCAATAATACTTCATCCTTATTTTTGGTATTTGGGAATTTTTCTTCCTTGCAATCCTTTTGTGTGGCTTTTGTCTTCTCTCTATTCTTCATGTCTAAGATGTATATGTTGTTCGATCTTCTTTTTGTAGTTGCAACCAATCTTCCTGAGTTACTTTTTCTGATTTTACATTTTCGGGAGTCAAACGTAAGAGTGTATACTTGATCACACATTTTACTAACACTGAGTAGATTATGCTTCAGATATTTAACCAATAGGACTTTTCCTGCTTTTACATTTTCACTTCTAATCTTTACATTTACTTTTCCAAGTATTTTGGTAGATGAGTCATCTCCAAATGCAACATTTCCACCCTTTTTCTTCAAGCTGACAAATTTTCTTTGATCTCCGATCATATGAGATGAGCACCCATTGTCTATGAACCATTCATATTCTTCTTTTCATTCTTTACAAACCAATTCTATTCGACAATTTGCATTGTGTGGAATTTCTTTCCTTTTCCATGTTGTAGTTGGTATGAAGACATTTGGCATAGGATTATCTTCCTTCATCTCTCCGCAATCTCATGCTTTGTGACCAAGATTATTGCACTTGTAACATACAATATTTTGATCCATTAATGGGTCAAATGGATTATAATTTATTTTGACAGGTCTACGAACATTTCCATATCTACTATTTTCATCATTCATGTAGCTTGCATAGTTATTCCTTTCATTGATTCTACAATTGATTTCCTTGTGTCCAAAATTTCCACAAGTATAACAATGTCCAAGAAAGAAATTTTGATACTTGGGCATACATGATCTTCTTTGTGGTGTGGTCCATCTGGGTTCACGATCTATTCTTCTATAGTTTCCTTCATAATGATCGCTTTCATACCTGATGGGAGAAGATCTTCTTGATGTATCATTCCTTTTGAATTCTAGTCTTCTATCTTGTTGTTCAACTTGTTATGGAGTGTTGGTTTCATCATTTTCAACTTCTTTCTCTTGTTTTGTTGTCTTCAAACTATCATTGTATCCTAGTCCCATCTTGTCATTTGGAGATATTTGACTGCTAAGGATCTCATCTAATTTTTCAGTGCTTTTTCCGAACTTCTTCAACTTTTCTGTTGTCAATAGTAGCTCCCCTTTTGTGTGATCCAATTATTCTTTCAATTTCTCATAATCTTCTAATTGTTCCTTCAAGCTATTAATGGTCTTTTCAAGCTTGTAATTCTCTTCTTCACAACTACTCAATTCACCTTTTAGTATTATTTTTGTGTTTCTAAGATTTCTATTTTCAATTTCAACATGCTTCAAATTTTCAAGATTCCCATCTTCTTGTTCACTCTCTGCATTTTCTTTGTATCCCCAAAAGGAATCAAGGTTGGTTTCTTCATCTGAATCTTCTTCACAAATGATTTCTTCTTCTTTAGAATTCTTGTGATTATCATCCTGGGTTTCTTGGGTTATGAAGATGACTTCTCCTCCATCATTATCTTCTTCATCACTCTCATCTGAGGAAATGTCATCATCCTTGGAGTATAAGCTCTTTTTATTATTGAGACTTCTCTTTTTATAGTATCAGTTTTCAACAATATGTCCTATTCTACCACAGTTAAAATATTTGACAGGAGACTTACCTTTGTATCTTCCACTTCCCTTTTGGAACCTTCTTACGAAGTTTTCTATTTCTTCATCAAGGTCGTTATCCTTGTCTTTTTTCTTCTTTATGTATTTAAAGGCCGATTCATTGTTTGGTTGGTCACTTTATGTACCTATTCTCATTTCATATGCTATAAGTGACCCATGTAATTCATCCATTGTCATTTTGGTAAAGTCCCTAGTTATTCAATGGCGGAGACCTTAGCATCATACTTCAAGAGAAGTGATCTCAAAACTTTTTGTAAAACCAAGGATTCATTGATATATTCACCTAATCCTCTGATAGCATTAACAACTTCATCAACTCTAAGAAAATAGGTTGAAATATCTTCCTTATCATTCATCTTCAAATTTTCAAATTCAACTCTATGTCGTTGAAGCTTGACCTGCTTAACTTTTGGATCACCTTCGTATATACTCTTGAGTTTGTACCATACCTCTTTAGCAGTGTTGCATCCCATCACTTTGCTAGCAATGGTTGGTGCCAATGCTACTAGAATAACATGTCTGGATTTTGAATTATGACTCATAAGCTTCTTCTCATTTGGATCGGTTGGAGCATTATTTGGGATTACATAGCCATTTAAAACTGAGTACCAAATGTCTACTCCCAAAGTCGTTAGGTAAGTTTTCACTCTATCACTCCAGTATGCATAATTTCTTCCATCAAATTTTTGAATCCCATTTGAAATGTGCTCATGGTCATCCATCTCTGCTCAGGATTTTCCTTCCATGGTTAAACTGTTATGAAGGCAACCTGCTCTGATACCAATTGTTGATACTGAGAAGGGGGTGAATCAATATCAAGTACAATTTACAAACCTTTTCAACTTATACTTAAAACATTCAAATATATCCAATGATCAATGAACAATAGTGTAAGAGTTACACTAATACACCACAATACACCATGCACAATATATGATAAATAATAAATATTTATTGTTCAAGGGAAGTAATGACTTCCAAAGGTAGCTATAGCTTCCAAATGTAAAGGGAGGGATAAAACTCCAAGAGGAAGATACAATCCTCCAATATCAAGAGAGAGTTGAACTCTCCATCCTTTCCCCTTCCTTACACCCAAGAATATATGAGAGATAATAAAACTTTACATTAAATCATGATCATTAACCAACCATCACATAGAACCTGATAATGCTTCCTGAGACTTCTTCAATTTATGCAATTCTTCAATTCTTGGAATACTCTGATCCTATATATAATATTTATCAATGTATTCTCTGAAACTTCTCCAAGTTTCACTCCTTGAATCCTCCCCAAAAATAAGTTATAGAAATAATGGTAGACTTTATTCAATTTTGGTTTATTCAGGAGAGAGAACTTGTACAAAATGCCCCGCACTCAATATTTAACATCATATTATGAAATTCTCACACAAGAAACTAAAGTTTGTACTCTTTCCAATGAAATTGGTACCACATCATTTGGATTCTCTATGAAGAAGTTATGTTTGTTTTACTAGGAACACCTGTTTATGGACTAACTTGAGGACTGGTAAAAAACCCTATCTTCCACAGAGTGTATCTCCATAATTATAGCGAATCAAGAAATGAAAATTTTACCACAGGTACCTTGATACGTCTTCTCAATACTATAGAAATTGCACCATCTGAATCGTTCTATAAAAAAGTTATAGTAGCAATGGTAAGATGACTTGAAAATAACATACCTTAGAACACATCACCAAAAGACTTCATCCTACCTTGAAATCCGACCTTCTTTACTTCTGATTTCCTCTGAAATTTGACTTGTATATCAAATGAATGTATAATGATCTTTATTTATACCATTTATTTCACTTCCTTTTAATATTAGGGCCGACCTGACACTTTCTTATTTTTTAATTATCTTCAGGGCCTACATGTACTTCCTTCTTCAATTCACTTTGTCATCTTCAAAAATTCATTTCTCCTCAACCATGAGGAACCACGTGATGTGCCACATACCACTGGAAACAACATGATGTATACTATCCATCCATGGATGTTTTATCTACATGTGCATTGTCCTTCATGTCCAAATACCTTCATCAATATTGCGGTCCAAAACAAATGACTAGGGTTGACATCAATGACAACAACCAATCTTCCAACAAAAGGAACATAACAACAACAATGACTTTTCAGAATATGATGAAGAAGAAGTGGCCAACTTTCTCAGAACATGGTTGGTATGTTTACAGTGACTACTCAAAACACATGACAGGTGATAAATACATGTTTCTTACATTAAGAAAGAAGAGATATGATTCAGTCTCCTTCGGAAATGATGATTCAGCTAAAATCATTGGAAAATGAATAGTCAAAATTGGAAACAAGAATACCATGGAAAAAAATGTTCTACTAGTAGAAGATATGAAAAATAATCTTCTAAGTGTAAGTTAAATGTGGACCAAGGTCATAAAATTAATTTATATTCACAGAAGTGCAAGATAATAAAAGAAGGTTCAGGAAAATTGATTGCAATAGCTGCAAGAACTTCAAGCAACATATATGTATTAAGTGAAATTGGAAATGAAAAGTGTTGTCTAGGAAAGGAAGATGAAAGTTGGATATGGCACAGAATAATGGGTCACATACACTTTTATAACCTTGTCAAAGTCAACAAAAAAGAAGCAGTTAGATAAATGCCCCAGATCATGAAACCAACCAACACATTATGAAAGCATTGTCAACAAGGAAACCAAACAAAGACCGGGTTCAAATCAAAGGAATATTCAATGACAAGACCACTTTAAATTGTGCATACTGATCTAGTTGGACCAACTACAACAAAGGGTTTAACAGGTGAGAAATATTTTATGTTATTATTTTATGAATGTACAAGAATGACTGCAGTTTTCTTTCTCAGGAATAAGTCAGAAGCTTTTGAAAACTTCAAGGTCTACAAGGAAATGGTTGAAAATGAAATGGATTCAAAAATCAAATGTTTGAGATATGATAATGGAGGAGAGTTCAATTCAAAGGAATTTATGGACTACTGCAGCAGGAATGGAATAAAAATACAATTCTCTGTTACTAGGAAACCTCAACATAATGGAGTTGTTGAAAGAAAGAACAAGACAGTACAGGAAATGGCTCAAACAATGCTAATGGATTCAAAATTGACAGACATTTTTTGGACACATGCAGTGCATACAACAGTTCACATTCAAAACATAGTAATTCTCAGAAACAACAATGACAAAACTCCCTAGGAGCTATGGAAAGTAAGACCAACAAATCTGAAGCACTTCATAGTATTTGGAAGAAAATGCTACATCAAAAGAGAAGAAAACATCAATGTAACAATTGATGAAATAGGTGGACGAGAATTAAAGGAAGAAGAAAATGAATCAATGGAACAACTTTACAAAGAAGAAGCAGGAGATGAAGAAGAAGTAGAAGGGGAAGATGAAGAGGATTAGATAGAAGCAGAAGAAAAAGTTCAGCAAGTGCCTCCAAAGACACCTAGAAAACGAGTACAAAAGAATCATCCTTTAGATCAGATTATCGGAAACAAAGATGCAGAAGTTGAGACTAGAAGAAGAATCCGTTCACCAGAACAAACAAAACTATCACTCTTATCTATGATTGAACCAAGAAGTTTTGAAGAGGCCAACAAGGATGAATTTCAGAATAAGGCCATGGATGAATAATTGGATCAAATAGAGAAGAATGACACTTGGGAATTGGTTCCAAGACCAAAGAATAAGCATGTGATTGGCACAAAGTGGGTTTTCATAAATAAATTGAATGAATATGGACATGTTACAAGGAACACATCTAGATTGTTATGTAAAGGATACACACAAGTTGAAGGAATTGACTTGGAAGAGACATTTTCCCCAGTTTCCGGAATGGAAGAAACCTGATTTATTTTAGCTTATGCATGCTCCAAGAATATTAAAGTGTATCAGATGGATGTGAAATCAACTTTTCTAAACAAGGAACTTGAAGAAGAAGTCTACATTGAACAACCATAAGGATTTCAGTTGTCAGAGAACACATATTATGTTTGTAAATTGAAGAAGGTCGTGTATGGTCTAAAATAGGCTCCTAGAGCATGGTACTCTTGACTGGATAAATATCTACAATAGGAAGGGTTCATAAAAGGAAGTGCAAACAACAACCTCTACATTGAGGTAACTCAAGATAGTATTTTATTAATTGAAGTTTAAGTTGATGATATTATTTTTGGAAGTACTGATAATATGTTAAGCCAGAAATTTGCAAAGGATATGTAGAATGAATTTGAAATGTCATTACTCGGAGAACTATCCTTCTTTATGGGTCTTCAGATATGTCAAAGAAATGAAAGAATTTTTATTTCTCAAACTAAGTATATCGGAGAAATGCTAAAGAGGTTCGGAATGAAAGATTGCAAACTAGTTACCACTCCTATGCAAACTAGTTTCAAATTGAGAAAAGGTGATAATTCAAAGTCTACAGATGAGAGGCAATACAGGTCAATGATTGGTATCTTACTATATGTGACATCATCCAAACTAGATGTAATGCAGGAAGTTGGAGAGGTGGCATGATTTCAAGCAGCACCAAAGGAATCACATGTATTAGCAGTGAAGAGGATTTTCAGATATCTCAAAGGAACAAAAGAGTTTGGATTATGGTATCCAAAAGGAAAGGATCTATCACTTATTGCCTACACATATGCAAATTGGGTAGGTTTCATTGATGACCGATGAAGCACTAGTGGAGGAGCATTCTACTTGAGTGTGTGTTTAGTATCTTGGCTAAGCAAGAAACAATCATCAATATCTTTATCTACAACCGAAGCAGAGTATATTGCAACAACAAGATGTTGTACTCATGTTCTATGGATGAAATAAACTTTGAAAGATATACAGGTTGAGAATGATGAGACAATTCCAATATATTGTGATAATACAAGCTCCATCAGTGTCTCAAATAACTCGGTGATGCACTCCAAGATGAAACACATTCCAATAAAGTATCACTTTCTACGGGAACATGTTACAGAGAAGAACATGAAAGTTGAATATATGGGCACTAAAGAACAATTTGAAGACATATTTACAAAACTTCTTCCAAGGGAAGCCTTTAAGTATATTCACCAGAGAATTTGAGTAATTTCTACTCCAAAATGAATGGTTTTGAATGCTTATATTATATGTCTTAGATTTACCCGAGGAAGCACCATAAAGAGGACAGTTCAGGTTGGGAGATCAGTTTCAGAAAGAGTTCATTCAGGGGGAGAAGCCCCGGATGGAAAGATACCTTTTCCATTGATGACAAAGGGGGAGAGATTTATCAAATGCAAAGGTAAATGCTTGCAAAAAGAGCACAGAGGCATGGTTCTAGGGGGAACGATGGTCACATTGGGAGCATGAGTGATATGAATTCAGTATTGCATCAGAGTGTTTCCATCAATGAGAAAGGGGGATATTGTTGATTATTTGGGTTGGTTGTCATTGATGTCAACCCTTGAAGAAATTTCGATAGCGAATTTTGGTAGAACAAAGGTTTGGGTAATGGACCCAAGTTTTTTTTTATGTATAATGGTATGATTTTTAATATATTTGAAGGTGAGACTATTCTATATGGATAGTACATGTCATTCCATTTTCGGTGGTATGTGGAACATCACATAACTCCTCACGGTTAGAGAGTTATGGCCATGTGAAGTTGGAGAACCCTCATGAGTCATCTAGAAGCCCCAAAAGGTCAAAGTAGTTAAAGTGGTTGCAAAGAAGAAATTATTTAAATAATAAAGTGA
>SNQJ01S0009162.1:56709-87206 GCA_010110895.2 Picea sitchensis | reverse complement strand
TGAGTACCAAATGTCTACTCCCAAAGTCGTTAGGTAAGTTTTCACTCTATCACTCCAGTATGCATAATTTCTTCCATCAAATTTTTGAATCCCATTTGAAATGTGCTCATGGTCATCCATCTCTGCTCATGATTTTCCTTCCAGTGGTTAAATTGTTCTGAAGGCAACCTACTCTGATACCAATTGTTGATACTGAGAGGGGGTGAACCAGTATCAAGTACAATTTAAAACATTTTTCAACTTATACTTAAACCATTCAACTATAGACAATGAGAAATGAACAATAGTATAATATTTACACCAATACACCATGCACAATATATGAGAAATACTCAATAGTTATTGTTCAAGGGAAGTAATGACTTCAAAAGGTAGCTACAGCTTCCAAATGAAAAGGGAGGGATAAACCTCCAAGAGGAAGATACAATCTTCCAATATCAAGAGAAGTTTTAACTCTCCATCCTTGCCTCTTCCTTCCACCCAAGAATATATGAGAGATAATAAAACTTTACATTAAATCATCACCATCAACCAACCATCACATAGAACTTGATAATGCTTCCTGAGACTTCTTCAATTTCTGCAATTCTTAAATTCTTGGAATACTCTGATCCTGTAGATAATATTACTCGATGTATTCTCTGAAAATTATCCAAGTTTCACTCCTTGAATCCTCCACAAAAATAAGTTATAGAGAGAATGGTAGACTTTGTTCGATTCTGGTTTATTCAGGAGACCAAACTTGTATAGAATGCCCCGCACTCAATATTTAACATCAGATTCTAAAACTCGCACACAAGAAACTACAGTACATACTCTTTCTAATGAAATTTTTCCCACTTCATTTGTATTCTCTATGAAGAAGTTATGATTGTTTTACTCGGAACACCTGTTTATTGACTAGCTTCAGGATTGGTCAAAAACCCTATCTTCCACAGAGTGTATCTCCATAATTATAGTGAATCAAGAGATGAAACTTTTACCACGGGTACCTTGATATGTATTCTCAATACCATAGCAATTTCACCATCTGAATCATTCTAGAAAAAAAGTTATAGTGAAAATGGTAAGATGGCCTGAAAATAACATACCTTAGAACACATCACCAAAAGACTTCATCTTCCCTTGAAATCCGGTCTTCTTTACTTCTGATTTTCCTCTGAAATTCGACTTGTGTATCAAATGAATGTATAATGATATTTATTTATTTCACTTCCTTTTAAAATTAGGGCCGACCTAACACTTTCTTATTTTGTAATTATGTTCTTTAATTATCTTTAGGGCCTACATGTACTTCCTTCTTCAATTCACTTTGTCATCTTCAAAAATCCATTTCTCCTCAACCATGAGGATCCACGTGACATGCCACATACCATTGGAAACAACATGATGTATATTATCCATCCATGGGTTTTTCATTTTCATTTGCATTGTCCTTCATGTCCAAATGCCTTCATCAATATTGCGGTCCAAAACCCATGACTAGGGTTGACATCAATGACAACAACCAATCTTCCAACAGGGCTCAGAGACTTCCTTTACAGCCTGTTGTTGGTAACCCTAGGGAGGAAAGTGGGGTAGCCAAAGGACTATTGAGAAAAGAAAGGGCACACTTACTTGGGTGTGAGCACACTTCCTTTGGTGTGACAGGTGCGTGGGGAATGAGGGATTATGGACTAGATGCAGTAGTGGGAAACTAGGAATAAGTAATTATATTGAGTTTCTGACCATAGCTTGTCGCTAGGAAACCTTTTTGCTCTAGTGGAGTTGTGCCCCAACTCGGGGGTGACATGTTGTCGAATTCTTATGAGCAACAACATCTATGTTTGGGAGGAACGTCTGAGTCAAGGCCGCATTTGGTGACTTTCATTTAAGAAAAGTGTTATTTATATGCTTTCCTTGGTTGCATATTTTTCTATGTTTGACATAGGTTAATTCGTGTATGTTGTTGCAAATAAGTATTTGTTGTTATTATGCTTAATGTTGCTTGCACCTGTAAGTATGATGCTTATAGCATGTAATTGTAGTTATACATGAGTATGTCAGTTGATGGTAACTTGCTTGTTAATTTTAATCTCATGATTTTGGTTATGAGTCAACAAGAAGAGGATGGAGTGGTCGAGTGCGCAGGATCTTAACATGTGTGCTTCAGAGGTTGGAACTCATGTGAGTGTGTGGTTAAGGAATTGGAACCTATGCACAGTAATAACAGAATTGGCGCATGACGTCCATGTGGTTGTGCGTACAGTTGTACTATGTGGTCAATATGTTGGTGTGCACAATTGTTGATTTAATTCTACAACTTAAGGTTGTTTGAAAAGAGATTGTTGCTTCCACTCTTACAATTTGTGTAGCGTGACTCAATATTGGGTTGAGCGCGTTACTTCAATTGAAACTGCATGGATTGTATCTAAAGTAGATTCTACGCAGTGTACTTCTAAAGTAACATTGTTCAATGGTATGTTTGGAATGTTACCGTTTGGTTAAATTAGACCATGTGTACGGTAGTAACAGGACTTAGTGGGAGAATGTGTACATTACAAAGTGGTATTAGAACTTTGTCAGAGGGTTTTATGGAGTGATGTGGCCCATCCTAGGGTGGTTGGGGATGTTACATATTGGTATCAGAGCTATTAGTTCAACACTGGACTTGTATGGGCTAGAGATAACATGAACATATGGGTGCACTAGGAATTGGTGTCACGCAGTGTCGATTTTAGTTTACGCGGAAAGCCATGGGTGTGCAATATAAATTTGTGTTTCTCGCAAGAACAACGATGCACAATTGTGCGCACTAGAGATGGAATGTTAAGATCATTCAAGAAATCCGAGAGAAAGGATTCTGGCAAAATGGTGCAAATTTTTCATGTAGTTGTTGCATGAAATCACCTAATAAATCCTATTGTTTGCACATTTTGCATAATTATCAGTGAATAGAGAAGGACATAGTCAGTGCAGAAGGTTGAAATCATGGAAGATGTGCAAAGGACTTATAGTCATGATGATGAATTTGGGGATATGTATGTTGGTTTGTGTGCAAATAGTACAAAATCCAAGGGGGGGTGCATGAACTTGATACAAACTGTAAAAATATTGCAGAAAGATGTCCAAAGCTATAACCTTGATAATGAAAGGCTTATGAGAGCCAAGGCACAAAATGATGACTTCAATGTCAAATTGATGTAGAACTAGATAGAATAGAAAAGAGTGTGGATAAGGAGATAGAAACAAGTAGATCAAGAAGCCACATGTCTCATGATGAGAAAAGAAGAGAAGAAATAAGTGTTGGTAAGCATTCTTTCATAAAGGTGTGCAGTAATTCGAGTCCATCTCCTTTCAGAAAGCATAAGAGAAGGCCTGGGGTGGATGAGCTACAGGGGGAAATGAATAATATTAGTCCTCCTACCTTTTACAGTGACAAAAAAAAGGACGAAGATGCTAAGACTTGGTTGATGTGTATGAGGAAGTACTTCTAGTTGCATAACTATCCTGCACATGTGGAAGGGAGAATTGTTATCTATTAGTTAAAAGGAAAGGCATTGATGTGGTGGGATCAGTATGTGCAAGTGCACCACATTGATGAGAAGTAAGTGACTTGGAGAGAGTTCAAGAGGTATTTCCAAAAGAAATACTTAACCAAACGGTACTATGATAGGAAAATGAAGGATTTATTCGAACTCAAGCTCGGGAGTATGACGATTGATGAGTACGAAAGAAGATTTTTAGAACTACTAAATTATGTGCCTTTTATCAAGGATCAACAAGTGAAGATTCAGAACTATTTGAGTGGGTTTCCTTCATTTATCAGTGAAAAGATACAATATGATGATCCTAATATGTTGGAAGAGACCATAAGGCACGCTAAGTGTCTTTATGACCAATGGAGGGGAAGACAAGATTTCCAAAAGGCTTGGGAAGACAAGATGAAAATTAAGGTGGAACAAAGGAAGAAGGGAGTTAGACCACCATTTTTCAGAAACACTACGCAAGGACAGACGACACTTCAGGAACCCAGAATGTCGGAAACAGTGGGAAAAAATTCATGGAAACAGCCTATGCAGTGTTGGGGTTGTGGCAGAAATCATATGCACAAAGATTACTCTCAAAAAGGTGATAAAGTGAGGATTGCACACAGTGTAAAGCAAGTTGCGAAAGTGGAGGACCTGGGTAGAAATGTGCCAAGGATTTACGTTGTCCTGCATAACAAGCAGGTTGAGTTCCAGTCACACATGATCAAGGTGGAAGGTAATATTAATGACCAACCCATTGTTATTTTAATAGACTCATGAGATATTCATATTTATCTAGATCCTAAAATGGTGGAAATATTCCATCTATCGAAAAGAAAGATTGGAAAACCTTGGTTGGTGCAGTTAGCTACAGGAGAAAAAAATAAAATTAGTGAGATGGTTAAGGCATGTTCAATCGATATGAATGGAATGCACACAAAGGATGATTTGAATATCATACCTTTGGGTTCGTACGATTGCCTCATTGGTATGGATTGGTTGGATGAGCACCATGTTGTCCTAGATTGTTACAATAAGGCATTTAATTTCATGGATGAGCAAGGAAACTTGAAATTAGTTCAAGGAATTCCAATAGTTGTGACTATCGGAGAAATTTTGGCATTGCAGTTGAAGAAAAGTTACAGGAAATGGTGTCAAGTATTCGCAATGCACATGGAAGAGGAACCTAAGGATAAAGTGTCGAGTGCGGAACACTGCGCAATACTGAAAGACTATGAGGATGTCTTTAAAGAGATATTAGGATTTCCTCTAGAAAGAGATATTGACTTCTCTATTAATCTGATGCCAGAAGCATCACCTGTATCCAAGACTCCTTACAGGATAAGTGCGTCATAATTGAAGGAGTTGCAGATGCAACTTGAAAAGATTCTGAAAAAGGGATATATCTTCCCTATTTTTTCTCCTTGGGGTGCGCCATTTTTATTCGTGAAGAAGGATGGTATGTTGATACTTTGTATCGACTTCGGGTAGTTGAACAAGGTAACAATGAAGAACAAGTATCCTTTGCCAAAGATAGATGACATGTTTGATCAGCTGAGAGGCACGCAGATATTTTCCAAGATAGATGTTAGATCTGGATATCACCAAGTAAGAATAAAAGAGGAATACATCAGTAAAAATTCCTTGAGAACAAGGTATGGTCATTACGAGTTTATAGTGGTTCCATTTGGGTTGGTGAATGCACCTGATGTCTTGATGTGTTTGATGAATGGATTTTTCATAGAGTATTTAGATAAGTCCGTCGTTGTATTTATGTGACTTTCTTATTTATTCAAAGTCTGAGGAAGAGAACGAGCAACACTTAAGGATGGTGTTGTAGGTGTTGAGAGAGAATCATATTTATGCAAAGCTAAGCAATTATTCATTTTATCAGCGACAGATTCACTATTTGGGTCATATTATTTCAAAGGAAGGAATAGTTGTGGACCCATCAAAGATAAAATCCATTGAAGAATGGCCAACACCAAGAAATGTTGCAGAAGTGAGATATTTTATGGGACTAGCAGGGTACTACAGAAGGTTTATTGAAGGATTTTCACATATTTCACATCCAATCACATCCCTGCAGAAGAAAGGTATGCGATTTGAATGAACTTCAGATTACGCAAGGAGTTTTCAACACTTGAAGAGCTTGTTAACAAGTGAGCCAATTTTGAGGATTATTGATCCAGATGCAGACTTCCTTGTGTGCACGGATGCATGCAAGGAAGGACTCGGTGGAGTCTTGAGTCATAATGGACACGTGGTATGCTACGAGTCAAGGAAGTTGAAAGAGCATGAAAGGCTCTATGCTACACATGATTTAGAGTTGGCAACTATAGTGCATGCTTTGAAGATGTGACGACGCTATCTCATGTGAAAAAGATTTGAACTAAGAACAAACCATTGAGGTCTAAAGTATTTGTTTGGATAGCCAAGTTCAAATTCCAGACAAAGTAGGTGGTTAGAGTTCCTCAATAAGTATGACTTCAACATAAATCATATCAAAGGAAAAGAGAACAAGGTGGCCAACGCACTTACCAGAAGGATGCATGAAATGTATGATACAGCCATTAGCATGTACTAGACATATTTGTGGCACAAAATTTTGGAAGTTTCCAAATCAGATATGCATTATATGGATATAAGTGTGACTTTGCAGCAAGGTATGTCACGACATAAGTTTGAAGGCTATGAGTTGAGAGAGGATGGGATCCTCACGTATAGACGCAGAGTCTATGTGTTGAATGATCAAGATTTGAAGACCCTGTTTTTGTCATAGATGCGTAAGGTTCCTTATGTTGGACATCTAGGTTACCAAAAGACAATTGTCGCAGTCAAGAAGCAATACTTTTCATTGGGTATGAAAAAGGAAGTTGCAGATTTTATTACGAGATGTCTCGAATGTCAGAAGTTCAAGGTTGAGCACAAACATTCAGTTGGTTTTCTACAGGCCTTGCTCATTCCTGAGTGGAAGTGGGAAGTGGTGACCATGGACTTCATAACTAAGTTTCCTAGGACTTCTAAGCACATTCTATTATGGTGGTGGTGGATAAGCTTACTAAAGTTGCCCATTTTATTCCATTGAAGTATGTGTATAAAGCAGTTGATATTACTGAGATTTACATGTGTGAAGTCGCTAAGTTGCATGGTATTCCTAATACAATTGTGTTTGATATAGATACAAGTTCAATTCAAACTTTTGCAAAGGGCTATTCAAGGGAATTGGAACAAGTCTGAATTTCAGCACAACTTATCACCCTAAGTCAGATGGTCAAACCAAGAGGGTAAATCAGGTGATTGAAGACATGTTGAGGATGTATGTGATGGATAAGCCGTCAAATTGGGAAGACTACCTTCATTTGGTAGAGTTTTCTTACAAAAATGGGTATCAGACATCTTTAAATATGATCCAATTTGAGGTACTTTATGGTAGAAAGTGAAACACGCCTATAAGTTGGGATAACCTAACAGACCGCACAGTAGTTGGACCAAATCTACTCCGGAAAATGGAGGAGAATATGGTTAAGATAAGGTAAAATTTAAAGGATGCCCAAGACAGACAGAAAAGTTGTGTAGATAAAGGTATAACCCAAGGGGAATTTGGAGTGGGTGATCATGTATTTCTGAAAGTGAAGGCCAGGCTCAGTTCCCTGAAGTTAGGAAAGTGTTCTAAATTAGCAACGCACTATTGTGGGTCATTTGAAATCCTTAAAAGGATGGTCATGTCGCTTATATTATTGCATTGTCTATGTCCTTATGCATTCATAATGCTTTCCATGTGTCATTGCTTAAGAAATATGTAACGGATGTTAATCATGTCATTGAATCGAATGTGATTCAGGTCAATTCAAAAGGCGGATTTCAAGTGCGATCGGTTTTCATATTGGATCGGAAATTCAAGCAGCTCCGAAATCGAGTTATGGAGTTGGTAAAGGTCCAATGGACTCAGTACAGTCTTGAGGATGCAACCTCAGAGCATGAGGATGTTATGCGAGCAGTGTATCCTCATCGTTTTGATGATATTTGAAATTTGGTATGTACATGTATATATGATTCACTGAGGACAGTGCATAAATAAGGGGGAGGGGATTGCAGTGTCCCTAATTAAGAAACCTTTGTAATTGTACATAAAGGTTGTTGAGCTGAATTGGTACCAAATGTAAATGTAATGTACATTTAGGCTAGTGATCCAAGGACACCTGGTTTTGGTGTTGTGTGCATTACAGTAGTGTGTGAAAAAGTGTTATCAAAGACATGGTGCACACAGTCTATGTGTTGCGCGCATCTGGGCAAGTGTGCATATTGCACTATGTTTCTTTCACTTCGGTTAGTGTGCGGGAATGAATGGATATGTATGGAGGTCGGAGATCCTGTGTGTTTATGAGGTTGGGGGGGCTGGAGTTAGATAGGCCAGTGTGTCTATCCATGTAAATATAATCATGAATATAATATAATATTTCATCGTTGTGCGTTGACTAACTCAGACAAAAAGAGATGGGGGGCCTACTCCACTGGAAAAAGGGGTTCAGTCGTACATCTTGGGGAATATTTTATGATATTTAAGGGAAAATTGTAATGTTAGATATATTGTTATTTTATCTTAAGTTCTCGAAGGTAGGGAACGGGACACCAAGTGGATTAAAGCTGCTTTTGGAGATGACAAGTGTCAAGTGGAAATAATGTAATATATATTGTTAGCCTTAGTGTATTTTTGGGGGTATTATGACATTATTATTGGATTATTATTCATGTTGTAGGCTCTCATGGGAAGAGGGGGATCAAACTATATGGATAATTTGATTATTACCTTATCTGCATAGAGAAGCTTGTAAGGAGTTGTGGGATATAATAAGAGATACCATCGAAGAGTCAAGTTGACAGACCGTGAGTAGTCTCTCTGGGTTAGAGAATGGATCTTGTGGAGTGGTTTTCATACCCATTGGAATACTCTCTAAGTGAGAGTTTTGATAATATTTTTTCCCTAGTGCATTGAGCATTAGTTGTGGGGCTTGGAGAATTATTGTTTGGCATGTTGTTGGTAACCCTAGGAAGGAAAGTGGGGCAGCCAAAGGACTCTAGTTGAGCAAATAAGGGGAACACTTCCTTACGTGTGACTGGTGCATGGGGAATGAGGAATTGAGGACTAGATGTAGCAGTGGGCACCTATGACTTAGTAATTATGTTGAGTTTCAGACCATAGCTTATCGCTAGGAAACCTTTTTTCCTTAGTGTAGGTGTGCCCCATCTTGGGGGTGACCTATTGCTAAAAGTTTATGAGCAATAACATCTATGGTTGGGAGGAACGTCTGAGTCAAGGCCATAGTTGGTGATTTTCATTTAAGATAAGTGTCATTTATATGGTTGTCTTGGTTGCATATTTGTTTATGTTTGACATAGGTTAATTCATGTATGTTGTTGCAAATAAGTATTTGTTTTTATATGTTTAATGTTGCCTGCACCTGTAAGTATGATGCTTATATCATATAATTGTAGTTGTGCATGAGTATGTCAGTTGATGGTAACTTGTTTGTTAAGTTTAATCTCATGATTTTGGTTATTGAGTCAACAAGAATAGGATGGATTGATCGGGTGCGCAGGATCATAACATGTGTGCTTCAGAGGTTGGAACTCATGTGAGTGTGTGGTTAAAGAATTGGAATCCACGTACAGTAATAACAGAAGTGGCACATGACACCCAAGTGGTTGTGTGCACAGTTGTATTATGTGGTCAGTATGTTGGTGTGCACAGTTGTTGATTTAATTCTGCTGCTTAATGTTGTTTGAAAATATATTGTTGCTTTCGTTGTTACAAGTTGTCTAGCATGACTCAAGTTTGGGTTGAGCGTGTTACTTCAAGTGAAACTATGTGGATTATGTCTAAAGTAGATTTTGTGTAGTGTACTTCTAGAGTAACATTAGTCAATGGTATGCTAGGAATGTTACAGTTTGTTTAACTTAGAGTATGTGTAAGGTGGTAATGGGACTCAGTGGGAGACTGTGTATGTTACAAAGTGGTATCAAAACTTTTTCAGAGGGTTATATGGAGTGGCATGGCCCAGCCTGGGGTGGTTGGGAACATTACATGAGAAAACATAAGTGCACGGGAAGACAGTTCAAAATGACAGTTGAACTAGGAATTTATGAGATGGACGGTGTCATGTTGGACCTAAGATCTGATGTGAACATATTGCTGAAAAAATCTTGGGAGTTGATGGGTAAACCAAAATTGGTGTGTTCCCCCATTCAACTCAGGCTAGCTAACTAGTACATAATCTACCCCATTAGTAGGATGGACCAAGTAGAAGTGAACATTGAATGGGTGAAGACCGAAGCATATTTTGAGGTGAATGAGATCATGGATGACTCAGACTCCTACCCATCTCTACTTGGCATCGATTGGGCATTTGATAATAATGCAATCTTGAATATGAAGAAATGGCAGATGTCCTTTGAAACAAACACCTTGTGCATTATTGCGCCATTGGATATGAAAGAGGGAGACAAATATAACGAGCATGTGAATGAGGATGTGTGGAGTTTCATCATTGAGAACATCTATAATATTACAGGGTACAATGAATATTACGTCAACCCCACAGCTGATGGCGAGCTGAGATAGAGAAGTGTATGTTCCTATGACATGAATTTGGAGGATGTTATGGAAAGGAAGAATAACCTAAATAAGGTTTAAACTTGGAGATGTGCATGAATTACAAAGTCAATATGCTATATTGGATCAGAGTTATGCGATATGCCAAGATTTGTTGGTATAGGGCCCATTGACACATTTCCTGCGTAGATGGAAGAATTTGAACTAATAAACCGATACAAGGGCATTGGAGATCCTCTAGAGCATATTTTCTTTTGCAAGAGGCATAAGACAGTCAAGAATGTTCCTTGCGCACAATGGGTCCATAGGTTTGTCCATATCATGGACATGGTACCTAGAAGAATGTACATCCAAAAGGAAACATGAAGAGAAACTGGAGACTGGGGAAGCGTAAGCAAGATGTTATGTGCAACGTTCAGTTTCACCATGAAATACCAGTGCAGAGGGAGGCACTCTTGAGAATTAAGGATTTCATCACCAGTCGGCGAACACCACATTGAAATTCATCTGCACCTATACAAGCCAATGGAAAAAGTGAAGCAGGTCATACACAGTTGGAAGATTGATAGTGAAGACATGGAGGAAGACGACCCTAGGGGAGTACAGATCAACGAAATTGAGGGTGAACGTGCGGTCCAAGGGAAGGAATTTAGCCTTGGTTATGGAGACAGTTGGCTTAGGATTGATGGATAGTTGGTATGGATTTTTTAGTTTGTCATTGATGTCAACTATTGGAGTGATATTGTGGGTTATGTCCTTAGCAGGAGAGAATACGATGCTTGAATTCTAGTAGCACAAGGTTTGGGTAATGGACCCAAGTTTGTTTGATGAATGACTCATTATTGTCTTGTCATGGTTGATAATAAGTACAAATGGATGAACTCAAAGTGGTCCCCTTATGGTGAAATCCCTCCACGGAAGGCGCTTTGTGGATTGAGTTATCCTAGAAGTATGGTTAGAGAACCCATGATTATTTATTATGGAATATTAGGATGAAGATCAGTGAATTTTTGGTGAAACTATCCTAGATGGATATTGTTTGTCACATTACCATTTACGGTTTTATGTGGAGCGTCACATAACTCCTCACTGTTAAGAGAGTTATGGCCATGAGAAGTTAGAACCCGAGTTTGGTGTGGACCCAAGTTTGTTTGATGGATACTTGGTGTGAGTTTTGATATATTTTCAGTAATATTATTCTATATATGGATATTACATGTCATTACATTCGTTGGTATGTGGAATGTCACACATAACTCCTCACGGTTTGAGAGTTATGGCCTTCACAGTTGGAGGACCTCATATGTCATCTAGAAGCCCCAAAGGTCCAAAGAAAGTGGTGAAAGTGGTTTAAGAGATTTTAAAGGTAAATAATAAAAGTGAAGTGATGAAGTGGTTTAAGAGATTTTAAAAGGTAAATAATAAAGTGAAGTGATGAGTGTATTAAAATTCAAATTGAATACAAAATAAATTATTTCAATAATAAATTTAATGGAGAAATTAGAAGTGGGTTAACCCTAAAATAAGGAAAGTGCGCAGAGTGACCTAGAAGATGTTTTTAAGGAAGCTACTTGGAGAGTATAAATAAGAGGCAAGGCTCTCTCATTTAAGACACACTTGAGCATATTGAATACCTATAGGTGTCTGAGGTAACCAAAGGACATATAAGCCAAATTTCTGAGGGAAGGTGAAGAAAAAAAGGCCGGAATTCAAGGAAGGATAAATTATTTTGATGATGCTTTCTAAGGTATGTTATTTACAGGTCATCTCACCATTTTCGAAATAACTTTTTTTCTAGAACGATTCAGACTGTGAAATTTCTATTCCATTGAGAAAACATATCCAAGTATCTGTGGTAAAAAATTCATCTTGTAGGTCGTTGTACTTTTGGAGTTACACTCCATGGAAAATAGGGTTTGTGGCTAGTCCTGAAACTAGTCTAAAACAGGTGTTTCGGGTAAAAACGTCATAACTTCTTCATAACATATCCAAATTTAGTAAGACCAAATGTTTTGGTTAGAGTACACTCTGAAGTATGTTTCGTAACATTTTCATATCGATTCAACAAATATTCCATGCGGGGCACGCTCTACAAGGTCTCTCTCTAGAATAAGCCAAAATTCAACAAGGTGTGTCATTCTTGCTATAACTCCTTTTATGAGAGGTTCCAAGTAGTGAAACCTGGAGGAATTGCATAAAACACACTGAAGAACATTGTGTATCAGTTTTATATCTTTATTCATTACAAGTACAAAGTTATGATTATTTCAAGTTAGGGTTGTTGACTAATCCAAAACTAGGCATGTGAGCCTAAAGAAAAGTTTGATGAAAATGCTAGTCCCTTGTTGTTAAAGTTAAGGAAGGTTTGAAGGAATGTGATCATATACACTAGGTATATTACAGAGTTACAAATCAGATTTGTATGATGAAATTGATGAGGGATTTTGGTTGAGGTACATGTCGAATACATGGTTGAGACAAGTAGTTGATGAGTTGGCACATACATGAGGTGTATAGTTGATGATGTTGGTACATATTGATGAGTCAAAGTTGATGAATAGTTGATACATGATTCGTACATACTTGGTACATGGTTGGAGGCACTTGTTAGTAGTATTGTTGACACATGGTTTATGGATGATGTAGCATAATTATATTATTAGAAACACATATTGATCTTGGTGATGATTATGAGTTGTTGTGTTATACTTGGTTGATGCACGTCTTTGAGAGTTTTCTTGGTGATTGATCTTCGTGAGTAGATTTGATCCGGTTGATAAAATCATGAGACGGGTTGTTGTGATAGGTTGTTTGGACAAGTTGTTGTGACAGGTTATTTGTACAGGTTGGTGCATGGTTGATGCACTTGTTTATGGTACAGGTTGATTACAAGTTGAGGTACAGTTTGATGCATGGTTCAGGTTATTTGTATAGGTTGATTGGTACAGGTTTACAGCAGTATATCTCACAGTGATAGTGTGACATTGGTTACATCATTCTACTTATACGTCAGGGCGGTTGGACGGGGCAAGGACAAGTGGTTGTATCGACCTTCTGGTTGTAGTCAGAGAACATAGGGGGTTGTAGCCTCCTTCTGGTTGTAGCCAAATAATTGGGGAGTTGGAGCTTCCCTCAAGTTGTAGCCTGAGAAACTAGGGGGTTGGAGCCTCCTTCCAATTGTGACTGGAAAACAAAGGAATTTGGTGCTTCCAATGAATGTAATTCTTCAAGACATATAAGAAAAAGCATTCTGTGGTTTTCTCTCGCTTTGGGTTTCCACGTAAAACACTGGTGTACTATGTATGTGTATGATTGTTCATTTTCTCATTGTGTATTTACTCTGTAGTTATCAGATGATAATGCTACATTGATATAACACTTGGATTATATGGTTAAAAAGGATTAAATTGCTCTATTACTGATTCACCCCCCCTCTCAGTAATCCAACAGTAGCACCATGTCGAACTATGTCTACCCAATAAAGACAAAGAAACATAACATAGGCACAGAAGAATCACCAAATATGGTCATTAGTGGTGATTATTGGGACCAGGAAATAGTAACACGAGTGTTAGACTTGCTAAAAGAATATGAATACCTATTTCCCAGAAGCTTCTGGAAGATGAAATGGATCACGAGATCCCTTGTTGCCATGAAAATTCAGTTAAATCCCAGTGTTAAACTAGTAAAGAGGAGACCATATCATATCAATCCAAAGTATAAGGGAAAGGTGCACAAAGAATTGGATCGAATTTTGGAAGTTGGAATCATTATCCCCATGGATGAGTCATATTAGATTATCCCAATGGTGGTACAACCAAAGAAGACAGATGACATGAGGATTTGTGTCGACCTGCGTAGCTTAAACGCGGCCTACGTACATGATCCATTTCCCACATCTTTTATTGATGAAGTATTGGAAAATGTGGGTGGATGTGAGGCTTATTCATTCATAGATGGATTCTCAAGATATCACCAGGTGCAAATCGTGGAAGAAAATCAAGCTAAGAAAACATTTGTGACAAAATGAAGCTCATTTTCTTATACAGTAATTCCCTTCAGGTTGAAGAATGCACCTGCAATATTTTCCAGGATTGTGGTCGGATATTTTAAGGACTTCATCCATAAGTTTCTAGAAGTGTACTTGGATCATTGGACAGTGTTCGGCCTATTAAAGGAGCCATATGCAAGCACTATGATTGATGTTATATACATGTCGTCGGCTGCGGATTTCCTTGAAAATGAAAAAATGTATATTTTGTACATCGTTCGAGACATTGCTCAAACATGTGGTATGCAAGGAAGGGTTGTTGGTCGATCAAGCGAATATTTTCGTAATATTGGATATGCTTGCTCCCACATCTGTTAAATAATTGTACGCCACCTTGGGACACACAAGGTACTATATAAGATTCATCCAGAGTTATGTGAAGGTTGTTGCATTGTTAGAGAAGCTATTGCACAAATATATGAAGTATATATGGACACAAGAATGTTAGGAGGCATTGGATGCATTTAAGAACAAGTTGGTAACTGCGTCGATACTAGTATTTCCAGATTGAACAAAGATATTCCATGTCCATGTGGACGTGTCATCCATTGCACCGAATGTCATACTTGCACAACTTGGGGAGGGGAACATTGATCATCCAGTCTACTTTGCTAATTATCAGACTATAAAAATAATTGTACCAAGAGGGCGAACCAGGGTGTGGCTATGGTATATTCCCTACAAAAAAAATTGCACTACTTACTAGGCACCCCCTTTAAATTTTTTATTGACCATTCAGCACTCAAATATTTGGTTAACAATCCATTTTGGGGGGAGAATATGTTGATGGATTCTACTCTTTCAGGAACTTGAGTTTGAGGTAGTCGTTAAACCATGCAAACACAATGTAGGCCCGAATAATCTTCGAGGATCAAATCAAGGGAAGCAGCGCGTAGCTTAGATGATGAGTTTCACGGTGCACAACTCTTTCGATTAGAGGCAGTGCTGGATCAACTTGTTTAAATTACAGCATACCTTACAACAAGTCAAACGGAAAACGGATATACAAAGGCACAACATCGACAACTGGTGACCCCCAGCGCCAATTATCAATTGATCATCAAGCACTTGTAAAAACTTGGCACAGACAACACCCTACGCAGGTGTGTCTTAGATCATGAACAAGCCATGATCCTTTATGAGGCACATGAAGGCATAGCAGGGGGACACAACACTGGAAAAAAAACGGCCCACAAAGTGTTACGCACAGGGTTATGTCGGTCGTCGGTATTTTCATATGATAAGGAATATTACAAACATTGTGGCGTTTGTCGGTGGATCAACAAACCTTATTGACGAGATGAATTATCGTTATTCTCATACACACCACTAAAACCATTCAAAAAATGTGATATTGACTTCATAGGACCAATCGGTCCCACAGCATGCTGAACGAGGGAATGTGTTACATTATTACCTAGCCACATAGTATTTGACACGTTGGTTGGAAGTTACGCCAATAAAATATTGTACTGCAGAAACGGTCGCACGCTTCATATTTGAGCACGTGATCACAAGGTTTGGCTACCCAAAATTGTTAATGAGTGATCATGCTGCACACTTATTGAACGACACTATCCACACATTCACTAAATAATTTATGATCCATCACCAAAAGAGTACCTTATATTTCCCACAAGTCAATGGTACAGTTGAAGCATTCAATAAGATATTAGAGCATGCACTAACCAAGGTTTGTAATGTGCAGTGCTATGACTAGGATCAGTGGATTCCAGCAGTACTATGGACAAATAGAACAACATGTAAATGGTTGAATAAGCTACAACCTTCAAGTTAGTCTATGGAAAAGAGGTCGTAATGCCCTTAGATTTTGTCATCCCAAGTTTGTGAATTTCCCTCTCCACATAAATGTCTGATGATCAATCCCTTCATAAGTAGTTGGATAAACTTATGGAACTCGAAGAGGACTGACTCATGGTGAGTCACAGCCAATTGGTTGAAAAGAAGAGACAGAAGGCATGGCATGACCATAAGATTCAGAAAAAAAAATTCTACATCATGTTTCTTTGGTATTATTATATGATAGTAAGTTTCTTAAGCACCCTGGCACGACTAGGCTCTGACATTGTTAGGCTATGATAATCCAAACCCACTGAATATTCCATGGCATCGACACCTTCACGAGCATATTCATAGCTTTTCATTGACACACCCAATAAGTATGGGATTCTTCTCAAAACGGCTAAATTCATGTTTCGGCAGATCCATTACCCTCTACTACAAGGGGCTCCTAATGACTTCAATTACCATGTTTCGTTATCTTTTGGAAGCTCCGGGAATCACCTCACGCAGGTATCCCATCTCTTTATCTCCTTATGTTATCTCTCGACAGCATAATCCCTTGTTTCAATTCGCCAACCATTTGTTGAATAGGATGATTCTCTAACTCACAATGAGACTCCACTCTTCCACCACATTGGACCTTTCAGTGTAAACATTTAACAATTTCTCACGAGATCCCACAATGGTGACTTAGTGGGACTTTTGTAGGCAGATATAGCATCACAGATTGATAATTCTAACAAATATCTTCATCCTAGTCTTGACTCTACCTTCACTCTTCCAAAAGCATTTTAATTTTTCCACCAAATAATTAAACAAAAAAATCGGTTTGCAAATAAAATTATCTTTGTTTTCGTTCTATTTCAAGTAAAAAAACATTATGTTATCATTTGGTTAGCTTTCCTCTTATGTTCACCACTTAAATGGTGTGTGCAATCCCTAGATTCGTCTCTCGGTCCGTGGACTCTTCACCCATTTTTCCCTTCACTTTTTTTATTCATCATGGCTCTCATACCATGTGAGTTTCATATAAGAATGTGTACAAAATGCAAACCATAATATATTAAGAGAGAATGATATGATTGATTCTTTTATATTGTGGTGTCGATATCAATAAATAAGGATAAAATGTCTCATACTAAATTTTTGTGTAACCACTTTATTAATTTAGTTCTAACTTGATCTAACATAACTTTATTTATAACATGTGATATATAAATGAATCCAAGGGTGGCAAAGAGCAAGTGGGGTTCTCATTAACTCAAAAGGGAAGATAGAATGTACCTATGCATGGAGTTTAGGAATCATTTCCAACAATCTTGTCAAGGCTTATACCCTTCTGCAAGGATTAAGGCTTGATGCTCCCCTTAATATTCATAATCTAATTGTAGTGGGGAACTCAAAGAATGTCATTAGACATATAGTTTAGGACACAAGCACTAGGGACTTTATATTAGCGTTGGTGTTCATCAGGATTTAGCACTAGGTACAAGATTTTTTCATGTGCTCCATGAAAATAATCAAATTGCGGAGCATTACGCAAATAAGGTTGCGTGTGGAAATGGGAGGAGCATAGTTATCAACCAATCTCGTGAAGTCATTTGTCTCCTCATGAAAGATCAAATCGAAGGGTACTCGAATCCTTTCAAAAAGTACGAGTCTCAATTTAAAATCCTAGGGGTGGTGTGATGGCTCTCAGGTTGCATGTCTCAATTGCATCATTGTTGCAATTATTAAATAATAAGCCTCTACTCACATATCCAAGGTTGGGTTAAGAGCATGCATCAAGATGTGGTTCTTCGAGAATTCTAGTTTATTGGTTCACAACTTGGGTTGGATACCATTGGATTGGCCCCAACCTTGTAGATTTTTGGTTTTTGGTTTGGTCCCCAACTTTGTGGTTTGAAGTCTCTAAGATCACAGGATCGATGGCATAGAGAAATTGTGGTGCTTGTCCATTCTTTCTCCTAGGTAAGCAGTGGTTCTTTTGTTTCTTTGCCCTTAGTTTTCTAGAATTGGGGGCTTTCCTTTATCTCGGCCCAGCTTGTTCAATGGTATTTTCCTCTAGTGTAGCTTTGGTTGATGTGGGATTTTCTTGTCCTAGTTCTAGTGCGTTGGTTCGACTTCTTGGAAGTCAACCCTTTGTGTCATGGTTCTTAGTAAAAAGAGGGGATTTAGCTAAGGGGGGGAAAGGAAGCATGTTGAGTCATTCATGTGTTGATTCGTAAAATGAGATAATTGGGGGTCCTACTAAATAATGAGATTTTGAATCTAAAATTTTACCTTAATTGAGTTGTGCGCAATGGAGGACTAATACTTTTGTTGCCACCCTCCATGTTAGTGGCTAAATATTGTGGGCTTGGTTTTGAGTCTTGCATCACCCTCTTCCAAAGCACATCTCTAGTATTGGCATATTCTTTAGTTCTCTCATGGATCTGAGGAATGATCTTCAGTAATTTATTCAAAGACATGGGAGTAAAATAGAAGGCAACGGTGCCTCAATACAGTTTCTTTCAAAGAAGCTATAGGATCATAAAATAAACATAGCATCCCAACTAGAAATTGGTATGGGAATATTGGTTCAAAAAAAGAGTCATATCAGCAAACTGGAAGAAGAATGCAAAGCTCTACACCATATTTCATAAATTGTTTCAAAGGAAACAGGTTGGCCCCTACGTGATGAAGGAAATATCAGTTGTCATTCAAGCCAAGGATGCTTCAGTACATCAACTTCCAAACTTGAATGTGAAGGTGCAATAAAATCACAAAGAAACTACAAATGAGGCTAGCAGTAACCACATCTTTAGTTAGTTGTCCATGTGTGTTAGAATAGTAAGGTTTTTAGATACTTTTTGAAGAATTCACACAGTGAAGTTATTCCTTGAAATTTTGTATGTAATAGTGTTTGAATTGGATACTTTCTGGCATGATTCAAGATATATTTTGATATATAGCTATTGGCAATTAGACCTTCATATGGTAACTCTGTTGGAATATTCACCAATACTAAGAGGGGGGGTGAATCATTATTGAGCACTTTTAATTAATTTCAATCACAACATTAACGTATCAATTTTTCCATTCACTTATGATTGCATTTAACATATCATAAACATATAACCATAAACGATGCATCAAATCATTCATAGATACACAGTACATCAATTTTTTATGTGGAAACCCAAATGGGAGAAAACCACAGAATGTTTTCTTATATATCAATTATTGCATTCATAGGAAGCACCAACTTCCAAATTCTTTAGCACCAACTAGAAAGAGGCTCCAACCTGAAGGAATATACAACTCCTTGAATCCTCCAGCTCCAACTAGAAGGAGGCTCCAACCCCCTGATTTACAAAATCCAACTTAAAGGAAGCTCCAACTCCCTGTATTCTCTAGCTCCAACTAAAAGGAGGCTCCAACCCCCTAGTTTAGAGGCCCCAACCTGAAGGAGACTTCGATCTCCTACCTTGAACCACCATGTCGCCCTAAAATATAAGTGTAGACTCAACCTCTCACCAACATTTTCCCTTATAATCAAACTGTCACTATCATCATCCAACTTTTCATTGTCCTTGTCAATGATACTAATACATCGTCGTCATCAATAACATCATCAATAAGACCAGATCCAGTCTCATAAATCATACACTAGGACCATCACCAAGATGTGCATTAAATCATATGCTAAGACATGTGTGCCATATCATCCATGTAATAAGCATGCGCCATATCCATAAACCATGTGCCAAGATATGCCTCAAACATGTGCCATAACATCCATCAACCATGTACTAAATCATGTACCATAACATGCATCAACCATGTGCCAAGATATGTACCATAACATCCATCAACCATGTACCAAGATGTGTCTCAAACATGTAAACATATACCAAAGTACATCTCAAACTATGTGCCCAATATCCAAGATGCTTCTCAAACCATACGCCAAAAGCATGCCTTAAGCATGTGTCAAACCATCCAAGATATGCCTTAAGCATATACCATAACCATCAAAATAGAACACATAAAAATCATAACTTTAGTCATGTAGCAACCCGATGTATGTGATCACGGACCTGTAGGCCTTCCTCAACTTCAGCAGCAAGAGAATAGCATCTTCATCAAACTTTACATCAGTCTCGCGGGACTAGTTTTTAGATTAGTCACAAACCCTAACTTTCAACAAGCATAAATATGTACCTGTAATGAATAAAGGATTGAAACTTGTACCCAATATTATTAAATATCTTCTCTAAAATTCCTCCAAGTTTCACCCTCTAAGTCATCACTAAAAAGGAGTTATAGCGAAAATGACAGATCTTGCTGAATTTTGGCCTATTCTGCTGAATTTTGGCCTATTCTGGAGAGCGAGCGTGTAGAGCATGCCACGTGCTGAATATTTGATATCTGGTTCTGAAACTCACAAGAAACATACTATGGATTGTACTCTTTCCAATTCAATTAGTCTCACGGAATTTGGATCCTCTATGAATAAGTTGTGACTGTTTTTCTCAGAACACATGTTTGAGACTAGTTTCAAGACTAGTCAAAAACCCTATCTTCCACAAAGTGTTTCTCCAAAAATACAATGACCAAGAAGCTGAAATTTTTACCACATATATCTTGATATATATTCTCAACATTTGCCAAGTTTCACCATTTGAATCATTCTAGTAACAAGTTTATAGCGAAAATGGTAAGATGACCTTTAAATAACATACCTTAGAACATATCATCACAAGACTTCATCCTCCCTTGGAATTTTTCCCTTCTTCACTTCATCTTCCCTCTAAAATTTGCCTCAGATATCTTTGGTTACCTCAGATAAAAATCACTTGAGTTTATATGAAAAATCAACTCCTA
Organism: Picea sitchensis; assembly: GCA_010110895.2. Taxonomy (NCBI): domain Eukaryota; kingdom Viridiplantae; phylum Streptophyta; class Pinopsida; order Pinales; family Pinaceae; genus Picea; species Picea sitchensis. The sequence goes on along the minus strand of SNQJ01S0009162.1, from coordinate 66,361 downwards.
GGAGTCTTATTTATACTAGATCTAGCACCCTCTTTTTAGGGTCGACTTGACCCAAATAAAATTCAATTTAATTTTTAATGATTATTCTATTGGAGTTGACTTTACCAAAAATATCCTTAATATTTATTTTAATATTCATTGCAATGGGGCCGACTTATAACTTCTTGTTTGCAACAACTTTTCTTCTTTTAATTAATTTGGGTTTGACTTATCACTTCTTGTTACAATTGTTTAGGGCTTCTTAACCATACTTCAGAGCTTCCAACTTCAAGAGGGTGTATCTCCTTAACCATGAGGAACCACGTGGAGTACCACCTATTGTTGAAAACGACATGATGAGGAATATCAATCTATGAGGGTCTTACATGCAATTTCAATGTGCTTCATCCTTGTTTTCCTCAAACAACTTCAGGCTTCATGACCACACCTCTGGGGCTTCTTGTAGGATTCTTCAAAGTGTCTTCATGTGAAGGCCATGCTTAAAGCTACGCCATAAGGGGACCACTTGGGATACTCCTTCAAATAAACCCATCACTTCTAGGGAATTATTGGACTTGTTTCGGGGCCTCTTATAAGGTTGGCATGCTTCTTCTAGGGTTGACATCAATGACAACCAACTTTCCAACAATCTCCCCCTTTGGCATTGATAGAAATACTCATACTCCCCCTATGACATTGCTCATGATGTTTCTCTCCTCATGTTTCTCTCCCCCTTTGATATCAATGGAAAAGGGTAAATCTCTTTGGGGTTTCTCCCTTTGTCTTCATCCTTCTGATCTTTCTCTTCCCTTTTGACATTAAGGGTAACTCCCTCTGATGATTTCTCTCCCCTTGTCCTATTTTGCAAGATGTCGTGTAGATCAATTTGGGGCTTCCTGTATATTTTTTCTTTCCTCTCTTCCGATGCTCTTTCCATTGGTGCTTCCTATTACTATAATCTATTGACGTATATTAAAAGCATTCATGTTAAAGTTTCTTCATCACTTGACTTCAAGTCTTTGTGGCTTTTCATCTTCACTGAATTGACAACAATGAGATAATCATCCATCAATCTTCTCTTGATAGTATAACTCTTCTTGATGGCTTCTCTCTGTCTTGTTGTGCCTTTACTGCTTGCCTTCCTGCCTGGTTTTACCTGTCATTATGACTTACTTCTGAGTCATATGATTTACAATGAATCCATCTTCCTTTTTGCAATTCCTTCTGAACTCGTGCTTTCATCCATTGTCATGTATCTTCTCTTGTTCATGTCAAGTATAGTATTATAGACCTGCCAATCATATTTGTCCATATGTCATAACAATTGTTCATGACTCTACTACACAATTGCACACATTACTGACTAATCTGCCACTTCATTGTTCTGGGAGCTTCTTCGAATATGTTGCAACTGATCACTGCATATTCTTGTTTTTCAAGTCGAATCAAATATGTCTACTAGTACTATGTCTTCAAATCAAACTCTGCAAGTTTGCATGGGGATGAAAACTAATTCTTAATAAACCAATCTATCACGAGATATTATGCACCTCTTTCATCAATCCATTTTGAATCTTCCTTCCCAAATTATGTAAACAAACACTTCAGATTGCCTGAAAGATAGTTCTTTGATCTGCAATAGTTGTTGCTTAGACTCCCCCTCTTCAATATTCACATTGTTGGGAGTCTCCAAACCATGTGGCTTATAATAATGGATGAATTCACTATGATGTGGAGTCATCATTGACATCTTCATCTTTACCTGTAGATTCATCATAATTTTGCACTACTGCAAATCCTGAGAGTATGATTTATGGGAGCACCTCATTCCCCTGCTCTTCATTTGCCTGCTCTTTTTGTTCTTGATTTCTTCTCCAAACTTTCTTGTACCTAATATTAGTTTTTTTATTCATGGAATACTTCATCGTGTTTTTACAATCATGAGTTATGTGTCCATAGTTGTGTCATTCGCAACATTCGATATTGTATGGGGCCACATAAACATTTATTGTGTGCTTGAACATTTCTTCCATAAGCTCTGCAATCTACAATTTTATGTCCAAAGTTATTACATGTAAAACAATAACCATAAAAGAAACTTTGATACCTACAAGTAAATGATTTTATTTGTGATGTAGTCCTTCTGAATTCATACATTGGTTGATCACAATCTACTATGTTGTTGTTTCCTTCACAGTGATTTAACCTTCTTTGATACCTGGAGGTAGAAGGTCTTCTTTGAAATATGTCTCTTCTACATTCATTCATCTTTGACTCTTTCTGTCCATGGTTCCTTTGAGAATGTCTACATAATTCTTAGTCTTCTCTTCATTCTTCTTTTCTGGCAACCTAGAACTCTTCTCTTCAACTTTCATTACTAGTTGTGTGGAGTTTACTCTCTCTCTGAATTTATTGTTGGGATTGGGATTTACATCTTCTTTACATGAGGTCTCACCAATGTATTTAATACTTATTTTATTGAATGGTGACCTTTGACAGCAGATAATATCTTCCAATACTTGAGAGCTCTTCAAGTTCTTGTTGAGCTTGTCAACTTCAACCCTTAACATAACAACTTCTTCTTCAAGCTTCTCACAATCTTGTTCCTTTTTCATCATCTGGATCTTCATAACTTCTTTCATTCTCTTTGCTTCTTCAAGTTGGGTCTTCAAGGAGGTGATATTTTCTTCAATTCTTCCTTTTTGTTGACTAAATTCTACTTCAAGCTTGTTTAAGTCCTCATATTTTTCCTTAGGATGACTTGTCAAGATTTATTTTCTCTTCTTTGCTTCATTTCTTTGTGATACGATTTTGTCTTCCAAACATTGTTTTTCTTTCAACTGATCCTTGAGAGTTTCTTCAATCAATTTGGCTTCTTCCAGCTGAGCTTTTAGATTTATGATAACCTGCTTGACTTCTTCAGAACCTTCCTTTAGCTTGATCAATTCTTCCTTGAGAGACTTTTTTTCCCTCCTTTCTTTTTTAACTCACTTAAAACACGGATTAGTTTAGCCTCGAAATCCATTACACCTTCTTCACAATCTTCTTTTGGATCTGTCTGACATGATGAGCATATTTCTTCTAGTTCTGTCACGATATCTTCTTTATTTTAATCAACATGCTATGACTCTGTGATAAGAGGTGTTTCCTTGTAGTAGAGATTATGTAGTTTATTCCAAATCTCTTTGGTTGATGAACATTGTCCCAATGTCTTTTACTGAATCAGGTAATCATTTCAGGATGAAATCCATTGCTATTTTGTTGTTTCTTTTCAATTCCTTCTTGGTTGTAGTATTTGGTTTCTTTGAAGCAGTGTATCATGTAACAACTTATTGTCAAACATAAAATATTTGTGCCTGTAAAAATGTTTTCATTCTTATATTTCACATCTCATAATGTTGACCATCCTGACCATCAAATATTGGTATTCCATTATCTATGTATCTATTATCCATGATCTGCCTTCCATCGGTTAGAGTGATTCTTGGAGGACCTGCTTTGATACCAATTGCAATTGGTCTGGGAGAATTTGGATCCTCTATGAAGAATTTATGATTGTTTTGGTCAGAAGACTTGTTTGAGACTAGTTTCAGAACTAGTCAAAAAACCTTATCTTCCACGGAGTGTATATCCAAAAATACGACGACCCAGAAGTTGAAATTTTTACCATGAGTACCTTGATATGTTTTCTCAACAACTACCAAGTTTCATTATCACCCACTTCCTCTATCTAAGAAGACTGACTCGGGGCTATGTGAGGTATATCTCACATATAGAAGGTGGCTAAATAATTCTAGAAACAATGTTATAGCAAAAATGGTAAGATGACTTTTAAATAACATACCTTAGAACACATCATCACAATACTTCATATTCCCTTGGAATTTCTCCCTTCTTCACTTCATCTTCTCTATAATATTTGTCTCATATCTCTTTGGTTACCTCAGATAAAAATCACTTGAGTTTATACGACAAATGAACTCCTAGGTACCTTATTTATACTAGATCTGACACCATCTTTTTAGGGCCGACTTGACCCAAATAAAATTCAATTTAACTTGTAATGATTATTCCATTAGGGCCTACTTTACCAAAAATATCCTTAATATTTATTCTAATATTCATTGTGATGGGGCCAACTTGTAACTTCTTATTTGCCACAACTTTTCTTCTTTTAATTAATTTGGGGCCAACTTCAAGAGAGCATATCTTCTTAATCGTGAGGAACCATGTGGTGTACCACCTACCATTGGAAATGTCATAACAAGGACTATCAATCTATGAGGGTTTTATATGCAATTGTAATGTCCTTCGTCATCGTTTTCCTCAAACAACTTCGAGTTTTATGACCACACCTCTAGGGCTTCTTGTAAGATTCTTCAAAGTGTCTTCCCGTGATTCTTCAAAGTGTCTTCCCGTGAGGGCCATGCTTAAAGCTACGCCATAATGGGGACCACTTTAGATACTCCTTCAAATAAATCCATCACTTCTAGGGGATTCTTGGACTTGCTTTGGGGCTTCTTCTAGAGTTAACATCAATGACAACCAAATTACCAACAAACTCTACTGCAAACAATTGTTGCAACATTTTTTCTTAACATAAACATATCTACCAATCCCTGTTGAAAAAAAAAAAGACGTGATATAGGTGTTTACTAAGACCTTAAGAAAGGTAAGGAATTATTTGGTTTGTTTTGGAATTTTATTTTTGTGCTAGAGAAAATTTAGGAGAAGCATTCCTAAATCAACATTGTTTTAATGAATTAAAATGTTAAAAAAATTGATATTGTAACAAATATTTTGAAAATTGGATTTCATATGGGTGTAGGAAAGAGATTATGAGAGAGTGATTTTCATCTTCTACCCTCTTAATGTCACCAAGATGACAAATTGTTTCAATGTACAATGTTTTAGGAATTGTCCAATGCCCTATTTTACTATGGAACTAGGGAGAGTTTGTTCTTATTTTAAAAATGTTGATTTTCGTCTTTACAATAGTCAAGACAAAGAGATACTTTTAATCTTCTATATAAAGGTTGATCACCTCCTTATGGTATCTTGATTTTATTTTATCCTCTAATTCTTATCACACCACAAATTCTCATTAAATTTAGATGTAATAATATTTTAATACTATTGTTATTCCATAGAGTGACCACTTCCATGGTTTCCCAATGATTTAGCCAACCCTGCTTGAGTTACAAGTGGTTTTCATTGGATTTTGAAGCAATATTAAGAAGCCTCTTGTTTTCCATGTTTATCTTGCTCGTGTACATTAAATACCAAGTCATGTCAGTCCTCTCGATGGGGGAAAGACTCACTTCTATGAAGATGATAGTATAGGGTGTATTGCCTTTAATTTTGAGATTATAAATATAAAACATTTTTGGATTTGTTCTATCTTTCCGACCTGGCCTTTAGCCCTTTTTTCATAGCTCTCTAGCCATACATTGATCTTCTTTTCCAAAATAATTTCATATAACATGGCTAAAAATAGGCTAATCATAATGGTCCTATAATTAAAGGGATTGTTTTTATCTCCGCTTTTAAAACTAGGTACAATGGGGCTTTGAGTCTAAGGTTTAAGGAAGCCCTGCTTGACTATTAAATCGAAGAGCTTGTGGATATGAAGGATGAGGATGAGCCCCCCAATTTTTTAGATCTATGCTTGATAGTCTTCAATGTCTCTAGCTTTCCCTTTTGCGAGCTACTTAATTCCCCTACATCAGAAGATTTGCAAAGATTTTTCATGTAGGAATTTCAGTCCCTCAAGAGAATCATATTGTTTTATTTAGTTTTATGACTAAAAACTTACCTCCAAATTTCTTAGGATCTAACTTGGAGAGGTGCAAAAGTTTCTCCTGTTTTTTATTTATATAATACATTTTTTTTCTTTTAATTAGAGCTTTGTATCTATTTATCTTGTCGAATTTTAAGGACTCTTTAGAAGCATCCCTGATGGTTTTTCTAGCAATCTTACACTCTTTATCATACCAAGGGTTGGCCATTCTATTTTTCTTTTTACATGATACCTTGATACAAAACTTGTTAATGGAAGGGGAGAGAATTGTTGTAAAATAATGATAGAAGTCTTCAATATTGTACTTACTTCATAGAAGATTTAATTCATTATTTACATCCTTCAAAAAAATATCAGTGTTATTTTTGTCGAAGGTCAAATGCTTTTGGTTATCAAAATTCTCTTCTATGGGGTTTTTATGCATGACAAAGCTTAGAGTTAGGGTTTAAGGCCTGTGACAAATTCGAGCTCCTAGACATTTAAGATGTCAAAATTTATTATTTGGTTGTATACCAGAATAACAGAGATCACAAAATTTACGACATCACTGCTAAGCCCATGAATACAAGTCGTCCAGTTGGATTTTGATGGCTCCATTAGTGATCATTGCAAATTGTTACATCTTGAAAATTGTAGAGCTTGATCAACTATGTACCAATCAAATTCTCAACCAAGTCTCTAGAGTTTCTTTTGTATCCGCTAGCTAAAGCAAGGTCCTCATCTAGCCATAGAAGATTAGGGCTAGAATCATTGTTTAAAATAATCACTTGATTAGTTGTTGTTCTAGCATTAAAGTCTCCTAGAAAGAGAAAATTGTCTTTATTTCTCACAAGGTAAATATCATGTTCTAATTCATTGTAAGGACAACTTTTATCTAGCTTGTTTTTCTTATAAAAGGAAACATAGATATGCATGAAATAAATATTGTTATACAAATCTTCTTAGCATTAATATATGAAATCTCCATCCATGTGTATTGATTGAAAGGATCTTTCTTGTGAAGCCTAATGTGAACAAAAACGTTATTTATGTAACAAGCTATGCCTTCAATTTCTATGCGATAGGATCTCTCGTTCTATAACAACTACAAGACAAATCCGTCTATGTTAAGAACAGACTCTTACAGTCCCAAGTTTCAACAAGCAATATAATATTAATTTCACTCAAGATCCAACTTAAAATGGACCCTTTGCTCCATGGAAGGTCACAACAGTTCCAAGAGAGAATCCAAATGTCTCAAATTCCTATTTATTATTATATTTTTGGTCTCTATTCCTAATTATTGCTCATTTTCCTTTCTTTTTAGCTTTTGAACTCCCTTCTAATAGAGGATCCAAATGCCTCAAATTCCTATTCATTATTATATTTTTTGTCTCTTCCTAATTATTGCTCATTTTCCTTTATTTTTGGCTTTTGAACCTCCTTCCTTAATTCAGCTTGATCTTCTGAAAAGAAGTCTTCATTTATAAATATTCTTAACCCTTATACACTCAAGATTTTACTCAGTTTATCATATCTATAGTCATTAGAGTTTATCTTAACATGAATTAACATTTCTTTATGCTCAATTATTTTGTCTAATATCTTCTATTAAACAAATAATTTCAATTTCTAATTTATTTTGTAATTATTCCTTCTAACATGTCCTCATCTTTCTTTTCTATCAAACCAAAAATTATATACTCATTATTATATGTTAACTCAGGCAATAACTGCAATGTATTTAAAAAGAACAACACATTTAACTCCAATGTATTTGAAAAGCACAACACATTTAATGTATGCTCTTGCCAAAAAAGGAATCGGCTGCCATTCAATTATGCATGGACCTCGGGATTGAGGCTTATCTTTCTAATTGTTTAACGATTTTATAACTACACTACGATACTAATTTTTTGGAGTTTTTATTTCCCCGGGGATTTTCTCCAATGCCATGACTCATCTATATATCCCCATAACAATTATACAAAATATAATTTCAGTATTTAATTTTCCTTCTATAGCTTATTAATATAAAGAACTTTGTGCTTCTACCTTTGACAGGTTTGCTCCACAACAAGAATCTATATCCCTAGTCTAGAGTGCACTAACTACTATAGGGCCACTTAATGTCGTCTTGACAACGCAGATTATTCATTGTAAATCACATATGAAACTCATAAACCAAATGGACATGGAAAATGCATATTAATTACAGTGCAAAGTTGCTACTAGCAATGAAATTTTTTCCCTTTACCTCATCTTCCACATAAAACAAAAAGTAGACAGAATGTGGACCAAATGATCAAAAAACAGTCTTGCATCTAAGTTTCCAAAGAATAAATAACGTGAAGATCCGCGGGCAATCCCATATCCGTATAAATGCAAGAACCTATCAACAACAATCTCCAAACATCGCAAAGCACCAACAAATACAAATCCTAGAGAAACACTTAAAACTATCGTAAAGGCACAAATGCAAGAACCTATCAACAACAATCTCCAAACATCGCAGAGCACCAACAAATCCAAATCCTAGCGGAACACTTAAAACTATCGTCAAGGCACTTCCATCACCACTTGGCAAACGAACAGTCCCAAAAAAATATGTTTCACTATCTCCGAGCTATGGCAAACTAGACAAAGGCAGGCCATCAGAGAGTCCACCAAACATCGCAGAGCACAAACAAATCCAAATCCTAGAGGAACACTTAAAACTATCGTCAAGGCACTTCCATCACCACTTGGCAAACGAACAGTCCCAAAAAAATATGTTTCACTATCTCCGAGCTATAGAAAACTAGACAAAGGCCATCAGAGAGTCCACTCTTGGCCAACCTTACCTAGACCAAGAATAAGAGGCGTCTCTAATGAAGCATGGAATACAGTGATCAAGAGACATATTATAGAAATAGATGACCAAAGCACCAACCATAATCCCTCCAAAACAACACAAGCATCCCAATATTCATTTTCAACAACTCCAACTTTGGAATAAATCCTATCAACTCCATAATGAAGAAACACTGAAGGGCCACTCCTTCCAAAAACAAGATGTGGAATCCACAAATCTCCCCATAAGAATATGCCCTTTCTACCCAATGGACAACCCTAAAATCAAGGCAACTCTACCACAAGAACCCTGCTTATGCCAACTCCAAACGGGTAGGCAGGGTAAGTCCCAACACACCCTATGACTCTCCCAATGCAAGCAAACCAAACATTCAACAATTTTCCATGCTTTCCAAATGCTCTTAAAGATTAGGAATCCCAACACTTGAAAAAGGTTAGGTAATGAGATAATATCACATAACCCAAAAGCCCCTTGTACCCTACCGGTATGCGACGCAGGAGTCTCTTATTCTTGGCCAACCTTACCTAGACCAAGAATAAGAGGTGTCTCTAATGAAGCATGGAATACAGTGATCAAGAGACATATTATAGAAGTAGATGACCAAAGCACCAACCCTAATCCCTCCAAAACAACACAAGTATCCCAATATTCATTTTCAACAACTCCAACTTTGGAATAAATCCTATCAACTCCATAATGAAGAAACACTGAAGGGCCACTCCTTCCAAAAACAAGATGCGGAATCCATAAATCACTCCTTCCAAAAACAAGATGCGGAATCCATAAATCACCCCATAAGAATATGCCCTTTCTACTCAATGGACAACCCTAAAATCAAGGCAACTCTACCACAAGAACCCTGCTTTGGAATAAATCCTATCAACTCCATAATGAAGAAACACTGAAGGGCCACTCCTTCCAAAAACAAGATGCGGAATCCACAAATCATTGTTTATGTTTGGACAACATCGAGAAGACATTCTCTAAAGATAATAATTAATAATATAATTATTATTGATTATTAAATATAGTATATAATA
>SNQJ01S0009162.1:41733-52065 GCA_010110895.2 Picea sitchensis | reverse complement strand
CTTTGTCCTAGTCATGGCGATTTGACAAGGAATGATAAAGACTCAAGATGCTATATGATATTACATGCGGACCCAAAGTGAGCCTAATCTTAGAGAGAGTTAATTGGCTCAGAGGGAGAGCCGGAGAAGGAGTTTCTCCTTGGTTCAGGTGGGAGAGAGATGTCTCCCAAGACTGATAAACAAGTATCATGAGTCTAGGGTGAAGTTTGTATACTTCAAAGACAAGAGTGGCATGTTGCAGAATGTCTCCCTCGTTGAGAGGGAGTGCTGATGTTTGGACAACATCGAGAAGACATTCTCTAAAGATAATTAATAATATAATTATTATTGATTATTAAATATAGTATATAATAAGTAGTTATTGATTATTCAAGGGACGCATCCTTTCATGGATGGTCACCTTATGTTCCCTATATATGGAACACTCATTATTGTAATAAAATATTGAATATCTCTTCTATCTTATATGAAGAAAACCAACAATCACCCCATAAGAATATGCCCTTTCTACTCAATGGACAACCCTAAAATCAAGGCAACTCTACCACAAGAACCCTGCTTATGCCAACTCCAAACGGATAGGCAAGGTAAGTCCCAACACACCCTATGACCCTCCCAATGCAAGCAAACCAAACATTCAACAATTTTCCATGTTTTCCAAATGCTCTTAAAGATGAGGAATCCCAACACTTGAAAATGGTTGGGTAATGAGATAATATCACATAACCCAAAAGCCCCTTGTACCCTACCAGTATGCTACGCAAGAGTACCCAATGTCGAAACAAGCCCTACCAAGGCAATGAACCCTCGAGGCAATGCGGCTGCAAGAATGCTACACTAAATGACAACATCAATCAATCCAAGGGAGAGCAAATGTCATTCTTTCAAGTAGTCATCGTGATCCTCAAAAAGATCCCTAAGTTGTTCCAAGGGTGGCGGACCAAAGGCGGTGTATAGGGCATAACCAGTAAAGCTCACAAGTAAACAAGATATGGAGATGGCGATTAAGGTTGCAGTTTCAATTATTAGATGATCACAATATCATGCTATGTTTATGATATAATAACAAAGTTAACAATATCATGGTATGTTTGTGATATAATAACAAAGTTAACAATATCATGGTATGTTTATGATATTATAACAAAGTTAACAGATCTCAACCAACGCAATAGTTTCTGTGGCTAAAATCTGTTTTGCATTTTGTAGTTTTCTCACTTTTCAGTGAGAACTGTGAAAGCAAACAAATCTTACAAACACAAAATCCATAGATGGGTTTTTCCATACTCTTTACCTGGGACTGCTATGGTTTTCGCAATCCAGTCTCAATATTTAGATGGTAAATTTTACAGCCCCCTGAAATACATGGAAACCATCTCTTCCCATTATCTCCTCTACTCCATTGTTTAAAAATCAAAGTGCTTTCGGTTGATGCTAAGTCTTCAATATGATAACGTTGTGGCCACTAGGACCAGATCACTGAAGTCTACAGCACATGCACTTTATTAAAGAATGTATGGAGCCAAGCAAATTTATTTTTCTCATGAGATCATAAAATTGAAAGGACATCTATGTTTAGGCAGAGACATGGTAACATTCTTCATTTTGAACTTTTCCAGCAACTATTACCAGAATCTCGTTATATAATTTTTGGTGAAATCACAATTTTCTGTTGCTTAAATAGCATTTTTGAATGCATAAATAGATTCAGCACTCTGAAAAACACCTGAAACACTCAGATTGTACAAATTCAGCAACTCAAACCTGCAATTCCAACACTTCCTGGTCGGATTTTGGGCAAAATTGGTCAGAAAAAATGCCCAGAAAGAGTCTAAAACATAGAATATTTAGACTATGTCTTAAAGCAGATCCATGATTCTAATTTCTAAATAATCCTATTTCATTAAGGAGATCCATGATTGTCAATAATAATATTTTATTAGATAGATACATGATTGTCGATAATCCTATTCCATACCCCCTGGAATACATGGAAGCCATCTCTTCCCAGTATCTCCTTTATTCTACTGTTTAAAAATCAAAGTGCTTTCAATTGATGCCAAGTCTTCAATATGATATCATTGTAACCACTAGGACCAGATTACGTAAGTCTACAACGCAAGCATTTTTTTAAAGAAAGTCTCGAGCCAAGCAACATTTGTTTTCCTCATGAGTTTATAAAATTGAAAGAAATCTATGTTTAGCTAGATCCATGGTTCTAATTTCTAAATAATCCTATTTCATTCCAGAGATACATGATTGTCAATAATCATATTTCATTTGGTAGATACTCAAATACAAATAACTCAGCGCTGGTCCTGGATCTCTATGTACTATGAAGTACCTACCGAATCTCTCCCAAAGGCTAAACACCACCTCTCAAAATTTAAGCCTCCATTAGAGCTTTATTAAAAAAATGCCTGATGCTTTCCTGTAGTAAATGTGTGGCAAACAACCATCCAAACAAAAAATGAAAATGACAATTTTAATCGATAAAATCAATCATGTATCACTTCAGGATGTTGCACCTGCCAGAACCATAATTATTCATGGCAGGATTTACTAATGAAGCTCAAGCAGTTAATCTATGTTTACTGTCACTTTCTTCAATATTCAAGGCAGCCAATAGTTTTGGCCATGACTCGGGAATACCCCCGGGCAATTCAAATTCAAGTAGCTTTCCTCTGCTGCGATAGAACTCCTCAACAGGTCGGCTCTAAGAGAAGAAAATAAGCATATTGAGTTCAGAAACAAACAAAAACAAAGGCATGTAGCAAACAAATAAAGCTAACAGAAAAACGTGCATGTACAGGTAGCAACTTGAATCAACTACAGCCCGCAAAATCCAAAATAAACAGATACTCGAAGGATTAAAACTAAGATATATACCTTGTCATGGTATACACGAAGCCTCTCTTTCACAACTTCCTCTGTATCATCTGCCCTAGTTATCAGCTTTGATTCACAGCTCGGTGGTGCCAGAAGAGGAGGCATGGAGATGGCTGGGTGTCCATCTTTTGCTTCAATATTTATTGACGCCACATTATAATTGTTCCCGCATTGGCTGCAAACTCGCCTTCCCAAACATTTTTGAAGCAAGACATCTTCTCTGAGCTTAAGGTTGATAACCAGATCGATCTCTGTTACCTGTTCTAGAATCTCCTGCAGTCAAAAGAAAGGAAAACTGCTAAGAGAAATGAAAATGCCGGTCTGAAATTAAACTAAGTTCACAGGACAATGGTGCCGAACTCCTGCAACTAATAAAGACAGATAACAGGATTGCTATATTTGCAGAAAAAGTCAACACGCTTCTTTGGTAATCCATAGAAGCCACTATTACCGTGATGATGGAAAACTGCTAACAAAGTGTACATACGTAACTGACTGGATAAGAAGTAAGAAGGCTCCATCAAAAAGGAGAACATACTTTTTTTGTCACAATATCCATTCTTTTATATCATCATTTGGAGGGGTTATCTTGTACAGAATTACTTTTTTGTGGAGACTTTGGAGCTGGTCAAGGTCGACCCCATCTAAATTTTGAGACATTTTACATTCAGCAATTTCTCTGATTAGATTAATACTTGAATGATATATATGTTCAGTGAAAACTTTCTTCTCTTGGACAACCAAACTTTCGAGGAGATGATTCTGGAGGTATGAACCAAATTGCTTTAAGCAGAGGAATATTCTTGAGATCTCTAGGATAGGAAGAATATACCAGTTTCCTAACATCTGGGCTAAGGATGAAGGCCCCAGGGCTGTGGGAATTCCCATATCAAGAATAGATTTCCAAACTTGGGTAGAAACATTACAGTGAAAAGACATGCTTTGAAATTCTTCGTTACTTTTGTAGAGTGGGCATCTCAAAGGCCCCATCATTCCTCTTTTGGCCAAAAGTTACTTCAATCGGCAGTTTCCCATGGGTGCCAACAACCAGAAAAAAAGAAATCCACTTTTGGGAGTGACAAAGAGCTATTCTGACATTTGATTTCCCACATGGGGGGGAGGTCTTGATTCAGCAGCAATCCATGCCCTCTTTCACTGTGTACATACCAGATTTGGATCCCCTTGTGAGAAAGTGTCTAGCCCCTATTTTTTACATAGACAATGGAACTTATTTTGAGAGTGACCGCAGATGCCTAGGGAGACCCTATATGCTACTTTGATGGACTTATGTGATGATAGACCTTGCAAGTGTTACAGACATCTTGATATTTGATTATGCTATCTGATGATGATGGTTACATATAGTTATGATTGAGACGAAACATGGTATCTGTATCTATGATTGAGACGAAACATGGTATCTGTATCTGATGTTCTGATGTGTAAAATGTGATGTTGTTAACCAGTATTGTCAAGTTGTGACAGGTAGACCTATGTGCATGATTGTTAAATTTACATGCAGCAACTAGAGCCATTCTCCTAAGGATGGCTAAGACCCTAGACGAGATCTAGGGGCACCCAAAGGGTAACTCCCCCTGGGATATGAGGTCTGGTACATATATATTGATGAAGACCCTAGGTTACAACTGTGTGGCCCCGGTTTGTAAACTGGGTACCCATGCCCTGGTATGGAAGGCTTGGTTCAGAATCAAGCAGCTTTAAGACCCTAGGTTTGTAACTGTGGCCCCCTCGGTTAGTAACTGTGGGTAACCATGCCCTGGCATGGGAGTCTTGGTCTAGGACCGCGCATTTAAGACCCCAGTTTGTAACTGTGGCCCCCTGGTTAGTAATCAGGGTAACCATGCCTGGTGCACGGGAGTCTTGGTCTGGGACCAGCATTTAAGACCCTAGATATAACTAGGGCCCCCGACCCAGCCTGTGGTAACCATGCCTCTGGCATGGGAGTCTTGGTCTGGCACCAAGTTGAAGACCCTAGGTTGGGTAACTGTGGTAACCATGCCTCGGAGGCATGGAGTCTTGGTTTAAAAATCAGCACCCAGCATCCTCTAGATATTTCTAGGCCCCGACTGAGTCCAGTGGTGCTCATGCCTAGGGGCATTAAGATCCTGGTCTTTGACCTGGTGTGAAACTTGATGGTACATGACCTTCCTCCAAAGAAGGGCACAACCACAAGAAAGATAAAGTCCTTTATCATCACTGCATAAGAGATGATAAAGTATGAGGTTCACCATATGATTTGATGAAATGAGTAATGCCACCGTGTCAAGCCCTTTGGTTGATTGTTCCATTCCTTGGCGTCTTTGGTCACTTGCTTGTGGCTTTGTAAAACCCCTTTACCCTTGTTGTGGGCTTTGATTATTTGTTTGGGGTTTTTGTTTTATCTTGAGGGTTAATTAAATATTAATTTAAATATACAATCACGTTTAAATGTGAAATTTTAAACATGCATTTATATGATTTAATTCTATTATTTTATTACCTCCCACCTCTAGCCTTAACTATAAATTAAACCCTCCCTCACTTGCTCTCTCACATTCTATTGTAACTCTAGCCTAAGCGTGGAGCCCCTTACTGTTGCAGCCTCAGTCCAACATCTGTTGCAGTTTTGGTTTGGGTGAGCATTCTTGCTGCTGTCTTGTTAGCTCAGGGGTATCGCCATCCTTCTTGTTGCTGTCCTGCCTTTGCTCAGGGGTACCGCCTCCCTTCTTGCTGCTGTAAAGGGGCATTGCCCTCCAATGTTTATAGGAGCTGTCCCTTTGAAGGGTTTCGCACCTAGTTTATAGGAGCTGTCCCTTTGAAGGAGCTGTGACCTGGTTATAAGAGCTGTCCCTCTTGAAGGAGCTGTGACCTAGGAGCTGTAACCCTTTGGTGGAACCGTGACCTGTTTTAGGAGCTGTAACCTCCTTTGAAGGAGCCGTGACCTGCTTAGCAAGTACCGCTATCCTTATTGGAAGGTGCCGCTCCTACCTTGAAGGAGGCCGATGCCTGTGAAGGGTTCTTATTGTTAGGGTTTTGGTTTTTCCTGGTGTCTTGACAGTGGTGGCATAAAGTTCATTCAAACTGTGGCATTTTAGATCTCTACTAGATCTGAACCTAATCTTTAACTGAGCATGACACTCAGGACCTATTTCCTTGTGGCTGCTTCATCTTCAGAGGTAAGGCTGTGGACAGGTATGTTTCTATTTTGAATACCTACTATTCACTGAATTCAATCCACTGCTGATTAGAGAGATTATTTCTGTTTTAGTTTCAGTATGTAGATCTGAGTTTAATAATGCTGAAATAGAATGACTGTGATCTAACCTTGTTTTATATTGAGCTCAAATTTACTGTTGAAGTAATTGTCTAGATCTCTGCTGTTTTATTGAATTTACTGTTGGAGTAATTGCATAGATCTTGCCAGTTCAGCTTGAATTTACTGTTGAAGTAATTTCTGTACAGATCTCTGCCGTCCAAAATTAAAAGAATTGAAATATCTCTGTTAAAGTTTGGGTTTACATTTTCTGTTGAGATCTAGATTTCTAGTTTATATAACTTTACAATCTTAAGATCAGAGTTCTATTGTACTGTCACTGTCTATTGCTGTTTTGTACTTCAAATCTATAGGGTTTTGTTTTAAATTTTAAAAGAGACTGCTGTACTATTCTTACCCCAAAAATCTAACAATGATGAACTTCTTGAAGGATTTAATCATAGCGACATTGAAGGGGTCGAGAGGCCAGATTGCCACCATTGATAATGAATATATATGTTTTTAATGATTATATGATCAGAGCTATGTACTGTGTATCGTGAGCATGTGTGCAGGAAACAAGGCTCAGTGTTGCAAATATCCCACATGGTTAACGCTTCGCCAACATCACTATCTCTCTCAGCTTTGGCAATAGTTATCACTGGAAAAATCATGATTTTTTCATATTTTGAACATATTGCAATGTTTTGAAAATATCATGATATTTTGGCAAAATTTCATGGGAAAATAGAAAATATTGGCCGAGTTAGGGGATTTTTGAATGTTTTTGGATCTTTTTGCTCAGTTTAAAGAGGGAAAGCAGAGGATTGAGATCAATGGGTTTACTCACTGTTACCTTTGCCCATAATAGAGCTAGAGATTCATTCCTGCATAGTTAAAACTTAACTCCCTCGTGAGATGTGGAGGTGTTAAATTATAGTAGCTGTAAGAGCCATTCTCCCGAGGATGGCTAAGACCCTAGACGATCTAGGCCCCCTGCACTCCTGGGGTACTTTGGTCTGGGACCAAAAAGTCAATGCCATGGCAAAAGACCCTTGTTAGGGCCTCCACGACACTGGGGTTCTTGGTCTAGGACCAAGAAGTTAAAGCCCCTAGGTTTGTAACCAAGGCCCCTAGTTTGTAACCAGGGCACCCATGCCTAGGGCATGGGTTGATCCTTGGTCTTGGACCTTGTGGATAAGACCCCCAGAAAAGTTTTTGGGGCAACTTGATCCTCTATCAAGTATTTTGTTATGTATGACCCTCCTTGAAGGAGGACATGACCACCTAAGGGATGTATCCCATATGCAGCGATGATAAAGTAATAAGATCACCTTGAAAATGAATGAACAAGTATTGCCATCTTGTAAACCCTCCTAAACCCTCCTTACCCTTGCTTGTGTTGGTTTAGGTTTTATGTTGTTTTGTCTATACAAATAAAGTTTAAATTAAATAAAGACTATATCATGTTTAAATTATTTAATTTAAACATGTTATATTTAATAATTATTTTAATTTATTATTTTATTACCCTAGCCTAAACTATAAATTAAACCCCCCACCCCTCACAATCTACCTTATCATTTGTTATGCTCTTATGTTTCTAGTGTGAGCAGATCTTCTCTCTATTGCTGCAGCTACCCTAAAGGACTGTTGTGTTTTTGCTGCGGCTACCCTAGAAGACTGTTGTGCTGGTTCTGCAGCCCTTGTCTACTGTTGAGTGGTGACTGGTAGGTGCGGCCTCCTGTCTAGTAAGTGCGGCCTCTCTTCTGCTGCGGTTGGAATATTGACCTTGAGTGCTGCGGCCTCCCCTTGTCTGCTGTGTGTGGCCCCTTTCTTCTCTGCTGATTGGTGTGGCCCTCTCTCTTCTGCTGTGGGTTGCTGGTAGGAGCGGCCTCCCTTCTGCTGTAGAGTGCTGGTAATTGCAGCCTCTCCTCTGCTGTTGTGTGACAGTTGGTGCGGCCCTCCTATTTGTTGCTGTTGTATGACTGTGGGTACGGCCCTCTCTTCTACTGTGAGGTGTTTGCTGTTCTGTTCAGACCGTGAACTCTTTCTTTGGCCTTTGGCCTTCCTTAGTGAGGGTTTTATCCACAGAAGTTTTGTGCGAGGGTTTGAGTGATTCACCTACTGTTTGTGTGAGGGTTTGACTGTGTGAAGTCTTTGTGGCCTTATCCCCTTGGTGGCAAGAAAGTTCATTTATCTCTTGGCAAGAGATCCGACCTATATGGTGGATCTATGAGCTGGACTTTGTCTGAGCATCTTTACAAATGGTTCTGCATCTCTTGTGTTGGATGTGACTTCTTCAGAGGTAAGGCTTCAGGACAAGGTAAGCTATCTATTTATCATCTTCAGATTTGGATTTTTGTTTTGAGTTCTGTACTGTTTGATCTATCTAGATTTATGTATCAGCATTGACAGTTATTAGATCTGAACTATATATTGAGTTTACTCTTTTGTTTCTGTAGTATGATTTAGTGTTCTTGATCAGATCTGTAGATTGAGTTTGGATCTGTAGATCAGTATTAGTTTTTATTCCAGCATTATAGATCTGAACTAGAGTTTTTCTAGATCTACTCTCTAACTATTGGCTATATCTAAACTAGCTTAGATCTGGGTACTTATGTTTCAGTTTTCTCTGTTCTTACAGTATAGATTTGTTTTCTGAACATATACTCTAGTTGTTATACTCACTGAAATTTAAAAGACACTATTGTTTTGCATTACTGCCCTAATTCTAACAGGAGGCCAACAATGATAGACTGCGAGGGTGCACAGTAAGGGCGTTGTATCCTTACTCCCTGTTATCTAATGGATTCTCCCTAGAGGAAAAGTCCCAACCTCTCCAAGGGGAAAACCTAAGGACACAACAGACACGCTGCCAACTTTGTCACTTCGGCAACCTTATACCCCACTTCTAGGTTCGAAAGATGGTTTCCTACCTAAAGGGGGATTCCCTATACTAGATCCTAAGCCTATCGTTTAAGTATAGGTGAGTGAAAAAGGCTAGGATTAGATTATGTAAATGGAATTAACCACAAATGCTTAGGAAATATCTTGAGATGATCAAATACCAAATGGTGAAGTGTTTCCAATCATTTATTATGTTGGGCTATATGCATCAGAGGTTCATTTGTTCAGAGTCACTTTTTCCATGATCATTCAAATGCAAGTGTTTATAAAAGACATTATGGGCAAGACAAAAAAAGAAAAGATGGCTTCCAATCAAAAGGTGTGCCTTGTACTACAGCCCTCAAATATACATGTAGGCCTGAAAACCCACTATACAAGAGAGTAATCTTCCCGAATGTTGTTTTCAGTGCATTGTAACAGTCCGGCGGTCAAATGGTTGATTTAAGGTTGCCTGTGGGACCTCCGATATACCCAAGGGTACATGGAAGTAATGTCAGGGTTCAAGTGTTGTCTAATGTAATACTACTCGAATGCGTACCAACAAGGGTTAAAGGGACTTTCAACAAGGCGAAACAAAAGCTTGAGCTTCCTGAACTCTCATGTATGCATGTGTGTATTGCTCCCAAGCCACAGTTTCATATGCTTAACATCAGCTCCCTGCCATTTTTTATAGACATCGGAACATGTCTTTAGCCTAGAAGTGACTCAGGGTCTTGCCCAACACACTTTAGATTAATACCGATATGTTTGCTCGAAGTGATGTCCTTATTATGTTTCGTGCAATATAATGTTTCTTCAAAAGTGCGATGAATGTTTGGTGAAGCACATACAGTATATATATATATATATATATATATATATAAGTCACCTGACACATCCCTTATGGGCCAAGTGTCTGTATCCGTGGTGTCATTGTGATGACACGCTACGGTACGTGTCGGACACTGCTTCAACACGTGTCATCACCACAAGACACATCCTAAAACCGTGTCGGACACTGCTTCAACACGTGTCATCACCTCAGGACACCATCTAAAACTGTGTCGGACACCATCTAAAAACGTGTCCTTCGTAAAAGAGCCCGCGGGAGTTTAAAAAGGGGTTTTCCCGTGT
The DNA here is from genome assembly GCA_010110895.2 of Picea sitchensis. NCBI lineage: Eukaryota > Viridiplantae > Streptophyta > Pinopsida > Pinales > Pinaceae > Picea > Picea sitchensis. Next base: position 41,900 of record SNQJ01S0009162.1, on the reverse strand, counting down.
CTTTTAGCTGTTTCATTTCACTGTCACCATGGGATATTGCAGCATGGCAGCCAACAAGCATCGCCCAGTTCACAAGTAAGCCCTCTAGGCTCTGGCTGAGTTTGGAAGCTTTATGCAAATTTCCTCAATTCATTTAGACACCTGAATGTGTGAGGTCTCTGTGTCAT
>SNQJ01S0009162.1:18738-40607 GCA_010110895.2 Picea sitchensis | reverse complement strand
TCATTCCTCATCGGACTCGTGGACTCCGTTACCCCCTCACTTCCCTCATTCCCTCACCCTGCGAGTCCGCTCCCTACAATTTCACCCCGTCACTTTTTCTCCCCTCATTTCTCCCCTCCGTACAATACCCTTCCCCCTCTCTCATTCCACCCTCCTCCCACACTTAACTCATTTCCTTTTAATCATTTTTTTCAACATTTTATTATAAACCATTCATATTGTGCCATGTGGAAATAATTTGTTGGGTTAGATGATAATGTAATTAACTCATGGAGGGATTCCACATGGCGGATCCAACATCCACTCATGTAATGACAAGTGACAATGCACGACTGTATGACATGGCAGCATACAAGGAGTGATACATGGCATGATCTTATTGGATGACACATGGAAAATTATTATTGGCAGATTATTGGCCTACTGGGGGATAACATGTGGCAACATTTGGTTGGATGATTCATTATGCTTATTGGACATACCACTGGATGTTGACTGGGATACATTTGGTCAAAATTGTTATTATTTAATCAATTTTCTAAGGAGAGGTCAAACCCTCCTAAGCTCCATTGTCTTTCTTCTCATGTTTCTTATTAAGTGCAATATACAACTAATAATATACACTATTAAAAATACCATACTCCCATGCATGTGGGATGAATATTTTTACCAAAATTCGAATTTACAAAGGAGGAAAACAAATTTGAGATCAAGGGCCCACATTTGCCCATGAATTTAATCTACGGTGGATGAGTCACAATTTTGCAGAGGCCATAACTTGAGCTCTGGGAGTTAGAATTGTGAAAACTTTATATTTTTGGAAATGTATTGTGACGAAGAATATGTTGGTATAGGTTTCAAGGATTAAAAATGGCCATATTTTTCCAAGAAATTAAAATACCAGTCAACTTCATTTTTAATGGGTCTGCGTGAAAACTCAACTTCACGAGCTCATATCTTGAGATCCGGGAAACATATTTGGGAAAAATTATATCGTTGGAAAGATAAGAAGACAAAGAGCATATCTGAATTGATTTACATGGATAAAATATTGATTATCACCTCTAGAAAATTAAAACACAGTCCCCCTTCTTTAAAGGGAAATTAATAAAGTTTTTGAAAATAAAAGTTTATTTAAAATTTTTTATTAAAGAGGAAAATGACCCAATTGGAATATGTGTATATTAATTATGTAAGTTCATTAATGAAGACTTAATGAGGATTTAATTAAAGAGAATACTTCAAGAAAATAATTGTACGGTAAATTCAAGAAGGGAAAACCCCTAACTACTCAAGTAGTTATAAAATTTGATTTTTAAAGAGAATAAGTGCTTCATCAAAGCTTCCACAGTTAGAAATATCAAAGGGGTAGGGAAAAATATAAAATGAAGAATAAGGTTCAACCATGAATACACAACCAAACTTTTGATCAAGGAAAATATATCTCCATCTTCTCCACTCTTTCTCTTCTTCTACACCATTTCTCATAGCTTCATGCTTGAATATCTGAATTGGGCATAAGGCTGAGTTCTTGAGTGTTCTTATATTCTTCTAAAGAATTTTCTTATATGATCATGGGGTATTTACAACCATATACATGACTGCCAAATATTTTGTAATGAAGAACATCTTTCATGAATAAAATCCTCAAAGAATTGCTTCGGAGTTTATTTCGAATGTATCTTGTAACTTTGAGTCTTAAGTATGAGGTATTTGAGATTGACCTATCAAATTCTCTTTTTGGTCTTGATAGTAATACTCTTTTAAAATTCTTTGATATGAACAATTTATTCTCTCCTATTTCTTGTGAATAAGACATGGATGTATTTCTATGTAATTAAGAAGATTGCGTATGTGATGCTGGTCACAAAGAAGTTTTGATGTTGAAGCCCTCCTTCAATATTTTCTTATTGTAAAGATATTTCTTACTGCATATAAAAATTATATTAATTTATTGAAGAACTATATCATTTCATAAATTCAAGCAATAAATACCTAGGTTTTTTTTCCTAAGCATTCTCCTAATCCAAGATATTCAAGTTATATATTTTAGCCAAAGAGGAGTACCACCTCTTTAAACATGTAGGGGGATTCATATCCTTGTGAGGTTGCTGTTTCGGTCCTAACAGATTCGAGCGTCAACACCTTTGAACATGCTTCTAGAATCCTCCTTCTCTTAAGCATCCTACATGGCCATCTCGTACCATGAATCCTTATTGATAGACTTGGAAGGCTACTCCTTCCCAACTGAACTTGAAGGTTGACTCCCTCTTAGCTACTCAACCTTTAGAGCTACCTGCTCCTTGTTCTATGCCACTTTGTTGCTTGCCATTTTTCAACAAGCCACTCAACACAAATTTTCAGCTACCTAGACCTACTGCCCATTGCTCAGACTCTTCTTCTCGTTGCTTGGATCTACTGCTCGCTTCCCAGATATGCTGGATACTTCCCAGATCCCTGCCTGAAGCTTCCCACAACCTTTTGTTTCTCCTCGGGTACTTCTCTGAAATTCACGAGTGCTTCCTGAGTTTTTCTGGGCTGTCAGATGAACTTCTGGGCTGTATGTATGTTGCTACCCTAATGGCGGATGTGCTTTCCTCACTGGCCGACTACTAGTATTGATCGACTCACTGGCCCATGCTATGCTAGTGGTGGATAGTTGACGACTGGATGTTGCTACTGTCAACTGTTGGCAACCTCCCCTATTACCTGGTTGCTGAATCTTCCACCCCTTTCCCAGCCTCCACGTGCTCGGTCCCTGCTCCACTACCTTCGTCACTTTCTCGACCCGCCCCATCCAACACCCTGGTTTCTCCTTTTAGAGTCTCGACTTTAATACCGTGTTAATTTATTGAACCAAACATCTGAAAATTAATTCCAAATAAAATTGTTTTATTGAATAAATGCAAAATTGAGTTATTAAGCAAACATTACGACATAAGCATAATTAAAGAAACCATACATATTGCACACAATATTTCTGGGTAAATTACCCCTGGAAAAACCTTGAAGGGAAAACTAGTACCTTTTTTATTTTATTGATAAAATATGGGCTCCCGTCCTGGGATAATGGACCACCCGAGGAATAATTCAAAACAACAAATAGCCTAGCCTACCTCAAGATCATTCCTTTGATATTTCTACCCCTTTGCTCCTTTCCTTGGCCCTTGCCCCTACACACTTGGATTGAAGTCCTTCTCCACCCAATAAATGAGATCCCACTCACTCATCCTGTGTGTGTATATTGTGTATCTCCTCCCCTCACATATGATTCCTTTTATAACCTTGAGTTTACCCTAAATCCAAAACTCTAGATCTCTAAAGTGATCAAGGGATAATATTATATCTCATCTTCACTTTATATCTAATGGATAGTATTTAATTTAATTGCTCATGCCAAATACTTAGGAATTTAATTAAACTAAACTCACATTAATTACAAAGACGCATTCACTTTAATAATTAACTTATAAATGTCCCCGAGGTGTAGAACAATCAGTGACAGAGTGTGCTGTTAAGGCACTCCGTGATGTTAAAGTCACCGGTTCGAAACCCGCGGGGACAAAAAAATCCATCCATGTTAAGGGTTGGTGTGGCTCAAGCCAGGTGTGATTCCTGGGTATTTTGATGGCTTAGATGCCCCTGAGTCGCGGTTTCTCAAGCCAGAGGCTAGTCCCGCAGGTCACAGACAAAATAGTTAACAAAAAACATAATAATTAACTTATAAAGTTAATTTACTAAGGTTGAGAGGAATTAAGGATGACTCCCACATGTTAAACAAAAATTGACATGGAAGTACATGTTTGATGCTACTAAAACATCAACACTTGGTGGGTAAGGGAACCATTAGGGAGGTGAGATATGAAAACATCTAAAAAGGGGAGGGAATTTTCCTTTTCCATTTCCGTCATGATTTGGATATGGAGGGAAATGATTTTTAAATGAGGTTAGCGAGGAGCGATCATGAGGCCAGATGACAAAGGTGTCATCAACGAATCTAAAACAAGATTTAGGTTTGAGATGAAGGCTATTAAGGGCTAAGGTCTCAAAATGATCCATGAAAATGTTAGCTACCAAGGGGGATAAGGAAGACCCCATGGATATACCTTTGGTCTGTTCATAGAAGGTATCTTTGAAGGTTAAGAAGGTCGAGGTTAGGAAGATTTAAATAAGGTGAAGGGTTTATAGGTCCACCATGATCTTGGAGATGAGGTCTAATGCTTTGGGGACAATAATATCTGTAAATAAAGAGACCACATAAAAACCGATCATTAGTTCTTGGTCATCCAGTTGAAGATCACAAATTTCATGCATAAAATCAGAGGAGTCTTTTTATGAAGGAGGAAGTTTTTCGAGTAAAGGGTTTATGTTTTCCAGCCAAATAGTGGGCAAGGGAATGAGTGGGGTCATCGATAACACTGACTATATGTCTAAGGGGAGTGTCTTGTTTGTGAATTTTTGGTTGTCCATAGATCCTCAGGGTTTTTGGGTTGTGAGGAATAATATGCTTTTGAATGTTTGGGTCCATGGAGGAATATTTAATGGCTTTGGTGACAAGGCTAGTGATGGAATTGAAGGGGTTTTTAGCTAGAGGTTTGTAGGAGGAGGAGGAAAGAAGGTCTTGTATTTTGGATTCATAGTATGAGGTATTCATGATTACGATAATGTTACCTTTATTGGATTTTAAGATAATGATGTTAGGGTTATTATTAATATTATGAATAGACTGAAATTAATCTTTAGTTAGGTTAGGTTTAGGAGGTTTAACAAACCTGATAATTCTACAAAAGTGTTTCCTGATTTCTTCCATTTTGTGAAGAGGAAGGTGGAACATTATTGATTCAATTGAGCTCACAATATATTCAATAGGAATACGTTGAGGAGTAAGGGAGAAATTAAATGCTTTTTCTAAAAGGTGAATGGTGGGGGAATCAATAACAAAGGAGGATAAGTTAATTACCATGGAGGGAGAACGATGATCAATGCCTCAGGGTGGAGGAATATTGATCATATCTATTCATAAGGGGGTGGACCCCAAGTTAGGATTATCTGAGGAGGTATAGTTCCATTGGGGATACACATTTTACTAAAGGGAAGGGAAAGCAAAGAGAGATTTGGTAGTAGTGATGAGGATCGACCCAATGCTTGGCCAAGAGTTCTGAGATTCCTTGCTCTGTGATAAAATCATGCATTCAAGAACTTCGGATCAGCTAGAAATAGCCCATCTCAAAACTTACATATTGACAAATCACAATCACACTATAATCGACTATTTCGAACCTCTTCCAAATCTATTGTTTAATTTGTTGTTTTGAGCCAAACCAAAATCACGGCCTCAGGAACTGTTACTCATCACACATAATTTCTGAAGCATAAGGCCTCAGAACCTATTTACTCATCACACATAATTTACGAAGCTATGGAAATTGAAAAACATCCAAACAAATTTAACTGTGAAGACAGATATAAACTCAGGAAATCCTGGAAGCCTATCATCCATTGCCTCATTCAATCAACCTAACTTATTTCTCTTTCGACGGTTTCCCCCCCTTCTCTCATCCATATCCTTATTTTCTTTTTTCTAATCTACAACTCCCCTACAACCCTCCCCACCTTTCTTTGTGGATCCTTGGATGATCAATAATCTGGTTTCTTTCACGTTTGGTTTCATTTTCTCCTAAATGTACTCAACCCCCCCTTAATCACATCATCATTAATTTACCTCTAATTATTAATTATTTTAATAAATTTCTTTTATTTCCCTTTATACCATTAATTTAATCCTTTTATCATACTTGTTATCTAATTAAAGCTTTGATTTCAATTATTCCTTGCGCTATCATTTCTCATTACATTCAATCCTTTTCTTAGCATTCAATTGTTAAATTATTAATTATTTACCTTTTTATTCTTCTAATATCATTAATCTAATAATTCCTCATTCTTTTTTCTCAACTTTTCTTTTAATTCCCTTAACTATAATAAATCTTTTATACTTTTTATATTTAATAATTACAACAACTAATTTTTAAATTAATTTTAATAATTACAATGACTAATTTATAACAACTATTTTCTATCCAATTTATCCCAACGTTCTTATTTTTGACCTTCAAATACCCCTTTACTCATCACTCTTTTCAAATATATCACTGCTTCAATAGTTCTCGATGATGGGCAAAGTGTCCACTTTAAATGTTTGACGTTTCAAAAACTCCATTCACAATTTATTATCCATAAATCTAAAACAACATTATGAGAAACTATGAAAACTTGAATAATCTATTGTCTAACAATATTTTGAACTACTGGTCATAGTCCCATACGTTTTCTCTAGCTTGCTTCTTAATCTCTTTCATCTCAATGATGCATTGTGATTTTGAATTAGGTTTTTGAATCTCCCTAAGTACATCCATCTTGATCTTCGTCAGGGACCTAACTTGTCCCACTGACACAGTAGCATTGTCTTCATGTACCACATTAGAGCTCTATCTCTGAAGGTGTTCTCCAACTACACAATATTAGATGCCTCATCCATGACTCTCTTCATAGACCATATAGCTTCACATGTGAACCGATGATGTTTTGCATTGTCCCTTTCCATCCCATAAAACACGGGAAGCCTCAAAGTTGAATCTTCATTTTCCATACTCGATTTAGTACCGTGTCTTCCCGATTGACCACTTTTTGTTGGTGATACTGATACTGATACTGATTCTCTTCCTTGTAGAGTATTTTTGACTTTGACTTCTTCTTTTCTCGTATCTTCTCCTTTCCTTTCTTCTACTTCTATCTCCACACTTTCTTCATTTCTTTCTTCTTGATTTAAAATGTGCAAGGTGGGTGGTTCAAAGAGGGGGTTCCTCCATATTATCTTATCATTTTTGGTGAGGGACCCCAAAGAGATTCCTACCTATAGCTGCACAAGCCCACTTACAATTGCTAAGGTCTCTTCCCCTTCTCAGAGGGATCCATTACCATATTTTTCCATGTTGGCACTGCTACTCTATGCCTCATCTTCCTCTGATGTGACTACATCTATTATTAGCCAAGGGGATCTGACTTCATCTTCTTTGACCCTACTCCCACTACTCTTGGTATCCTCACTTGATACCCTACTCCTAACGCCACGCCTTTTCAATGACCTCTCTCCTTCTGTGCTTCTCTATAGCACATAACTATCTCCCACGCATCTTCCTGGTGTGGTCTCCTTTCTCTTCATATCGAGTATAACCTATCGTCCTTCACTCCGTTCTATCTTTCTTCCACTCCCCTGTTCAACTTTCCTCCTTAGCTAAGATTTTCTTACATATTTATCGACACTTTTTCTCTTCTTCTCTTCTGGGTCCATTTCTTCCTCACCTCATTTAATCGTCTTTTGGATCCCTTCCATTGGATCCATTATCCCTCTCTTTTTCCCCATTATTTCCACCCCTCCTCTGTAAGAGGGGGTTTACTCGACCATTCTATCAGGATCCACGTGCATTATCCCCTTCTCTATGAACAACATCTTGATCTACAAAGGAGTATCTTCTAGCAGTCTTCTTCTAGGGCTGAAGGTAAACTTCCTTTCAACAACTCTGAATGATTCACTGCACTCAATGACAAACTCAACGATATAGCCTTCCTTAACCCAATCGAACCAGAAGTCGACTACTATGGCCCACTTATTATCCACATATTTCAATCTATTAACCATATTATGGTCCGATACCAATGATTCTTAGGCTCCTGAGGCAGTGTTAATTGTTGTTTTCCTCTTTATCCACTCATACATTGAACACAAAAACTCAACAAATAATTTTTCATATAAATAGGTATAGATATACCTTTGTTTCCACCGCTCAAGATTGATTTGTAGATTCTTAGTCTCTCATTGTGCGAACTCATCTTCCTTTGCAAATATCTAGTCTTGTATCTCCTCCCAAGAAGGTTTCCACCTCATTCTTTCCCTTCACCATGCAAGTAAAAAACCTCAAGGTCCCGACAACAGAACCATTTGTTAGCCTTATCTCTCATTGGGGGTTAAATACCTAGTGTTTGTTAATCTCTTACCAACAAAACCCCATAGACGTGGGCATATTAAATCTTTAGTCGAGGACCAAAGAAGGTCTCATATGAGACACCATCAGAGTCACAAAAACCATTAGTCTTGTGTAGGGTGTGAAGGGATGACACATACATGAAATCTCCAGAGATAACCATTCATTCATAGCTTATTAACATATTACTATAAATAAGAATGTAAACATACATACATCCAAACTATAACACATGAAATGCAAAGAGAAAGGTATTCATATTTCATTCATTCTGTTCAACATCATTCAGATACAATTTCATGCATAGAGGCCAAGGCCTACTCATAATGCATTAATAGTCAATCACAACAAAGACATGCTATGCACCGAGGTCTCTTTTTTCCCCATCTATTATCTCTGCACAACATCCTTATGAAAAAACTATTACAAAACTAAACTAGGAACTCTCACTCTGTTCCATCTTACTTCTCTCTTACAATAATGAACTCTATCTTACTCAAAATTCCCAACCCTTTACATATCCGCATGCATCCCCATATATTTCGTGGAGCATGGCAATCATAACTAAATTTCCAACTCATCCATAGCCTCGACCATAATCAGTCGGGTTTCTACACAATCAGTTACAAATATTCTCGAAGATCTTTTCGGATCTAGCATGCATGCGATTTCTTTAAGTTTTCGTGCATAGTACAAAATAGGTTGGTGTGCACAATGAAAAGTTGGGTTAGCACACACACTACAAAATGGGTTGACACGGACAATGCAAAATCAAATTAGTGCTCAATACAAAATGGGTTGGCACGTGCAGTGAAAAATCAGATTAGCACGCAAAATACAAAATTGGTTGGTGCACACAATACGAAATTGGGTTAGTGCACACAATACAAAATGGGTTGGCACACATAATTAATACTTAGTTGGCACAAACTTTGAAACTTGATGCCTCTTCATACATATGTTTCAATGCATGCATTACTAACTTATGGTGCACACACAATCTTTAGGTGCCGATACTTACTCATACCTCCTTAATTTATTTCTTTCATTTTCCTTTACTTTTACAACTCCCTTAATTTACATGGCATGAGGCCCACCCTAATTGGATCCCACTTTATTATTTAGGATATCTAAACTTGTATTAAATGGATTTTCCTTTCTATGAATATTAATAGAATATGTTTGTTTTTACTTATTCAACTTTTTTTTCCATGGATGACTTTACCTTAATGGTGAGTTTTTAAATTTTAAAAACCATTTACCTTATTTTCTTTAATTATTTTCTTGATGTTCTTCTTCCCTATTAGTTTCCCATCCATAAATAATAGGAATGCATGGTATTAAGTGAAAACCTACAACTGTTTCTAGCGAAAATGGGGGTGGATGATGGTGTTGGATTATTTTGGAGGTGACTTGGCCTGATTTAGCGACCTTACTATGACATTATCGATGTATTAAATGGGAGGGCAGAGACTTTATGAGTCTGTCTCATCAGTCAAGCCCTCAAATATTTTATAGTTACTGGGATCACCGCCATATCCGAGGTCAGAGGATAAGACAAGTTCTAGTTTCGAGGAGCCCTCAGTGGAGTTTAGGTGGCGACTTCCTAGCGTTATTTGAAGCTTCCAGGATGGAAGCCGCTGTTATCACACTTATGAGTGCGACTGACGACGAGGCCTGGAGGAAGGTGGGGTTATTCACTCCATCTACATAGACCCATACTAATGTCCCTCCATCACTTTCAGAGTTATTAACCACGATGCCTATGCCAATCCCGGATTCGACCTAGCGGAGTGTGAATAGGGAAAAACCCTTTTCAAATGATGCAGTAGGTACAAATGCTGGGACTTCTAATCTAAGCGTGGAAACCATACTGGGTAGTAGGAAGGATGACAAAGGTTTTTATCAGTCTCATAGTGATATTCCTTCTCATGTAGTAAATCCTTCTCCTCAAAGGAAAGATGGAGTGAAGACTTGGATCCCTAACTAGTCTCGACGTAAAATGGTCCTAGGGGATGATCTAGGTTTGGAAGAGGTGGTAAACCTGGCTTTAAACTCCCTGGTGGGTCAGTTTTCTTATTGTTCCCGGTGCACTTCGTCTATTACATATTGGGTGAGGATGAACTGGCTACCTTTGTTGGGGTATGAGCCATAGGTTCTCTACCTTCTGAGAGGCTGGTATGGGTTCAAGTTTCTTTTGTTGGATGACACCACAAAAATTATGGATAAGCTCCGGTCCTTTGATGAGGGGAGATTGATGCTCAAGCATTGGTGGATTAGCTTTGAACCCATTCATGATTATTTTCAATTCAAGCACCATTGGGTTCTGTTACCAGGTTTACCTTTAAACCTCTGGAATGTGAAAGCTTTGACTTCCATTGGTAATGCTCTAGGTCGGTTCATTAAAGTTGATGACATGATGCTGCGTGTGGCTAAAAGAAGATTGGGTAAGATACTGGTTGAAGTTCACATTCATTCTGGTCTTCTGGAGTCCCTTGATATTCAGTGGCGTGGACACACTTTCTGTCAAAAATTAGATTATTTGGGTTTACCTTTTCAGTGTATTCTCTACTGTAAAACTGGACACCTGAGAAGTGACTGTCAGGGTTTTTTGGAGGAGGAGGAGTCGAAAAATTCATGGCTCAAAAAAGTGTCCAAATGTGACTCCCTGGGTGTTGACTCTTATGAACAAGCTGCATCTATTACTAGGTTATTGGATTCTTCAAGTCTAGCTGCCATGAAAAATGTCTCAGGTAAGCTTAAAACTCTCATTCCTTCTTTTTACTTTTCACTTACGGATCGGGAAAAAGATTCTCTAGACTCTACCATTCCATCGGTGGTTGGAATTTTGATTTTCCAACTCAGCCCGCGCTGAAAATTAGGGATGGAATTTCCTCCTTGGAGTCTAATCCTCAGCTCTCTGTGAGAGACAATTATGCTTATAGTTCAGAACTGGTGACCTCCTCTCTGGAGGGGTTTAGAGTAAACTTTGTTGTTCCTAACAACATCTCACCTTCTTCTAGGGGTTTAAGAAATGAGGAAGTATTGCATTCCCTGGGAATCTGGGGCGTGGCCAGTGAGGTGGAAAGGGGTAGTTTGGTACTGTTGGGTTACAGGGAGTCAGAGATAAGTGAGTGTTCCCTGGGGGAGACCCTAGAGTCCCTTGTCCCTCTGCTCAGAGAGGTTGTCACTCCTCTTCCTATCCCCACTTATCAAGGGAGAAATGTTTTAAAACTTCCTGGAACTCCTAAACTTGCAGGGCAGTTAGAAAATCTCGATGGGGGTATGGTTGTTGGTTACACCTGGTCAAAGGGTTTGGGTTTAGAGATCTCTCCCATTAAAATGAGAAGTGCACGTAAAAAAATCCACTTTCTCTTTACCTGTTCCTGACTCTGGGGCGCTTAGAGACATGAAAGCCCTTGCTAGGGCCAAACCGTGATCCTCCTCTCCTTCAATCTTAGAGGAGTGGGGGGGACCCTGAAAGAGGCCTCCATGCACATATTGTTGCGAAAGTGAAAACCCAATATTATTTTTTTACAAGAAACTCTAATGGATGAGGAAAAAGCTTGGTTGTTTATGTTAAAATTTGTCCCAGGTTGGTTATCTTGTGCTGTTAGTTCTGTTGGAAACTCAGGCGGTTTATTGGTGATGCAGGATCATAATAAACTAGTATTGGATCCTTCCCTCTGCTGTGGGGGAATTTTACTTTCTGGCTCCTCTTCGGAGAATAACAAGCATATATGTTTTCTCAATGTCTATGGGCCATGCAATGAGAGGAAATATTTTTGGGATTAGGTGGCCGTGAGAGGTTTGCTGGCTTTAATTGTTTCAGGGGATTTAAATATCACTACTAGAGCAGACGAGGTCTGGGAAGCTTCGACACATCTGGAAAATCTCATGAGCTACTTTAAAGACCTTTTCCAGGAAAATCACTTAGTGGATTTGCTTCCATATGTTGTGGCACCTACGTGGAGGAATGGTAGAGCAGGGGTTGACAACATAGCCAAAATGATAGATCATATTTTGGTTTCAGAGAATTTTTTAAGTGAAGCAGGCATGTATAGATCCTATGTGGAATACCATTTTATCTCGGACCATTCTCCAGTGATTGCACAATTTGAATTTCAGCAGTTTCCTTTGGTCTATCCCTTTAAATTAAATCCGTCATGGTTGGTGGAGGAAGAGTTCATTTCTATAGTAAAAGAGGTTTGGATGGACCTTGGTTTCTTGGTGGAATATGATATTCAACAAATATTTGTGTGGAAACTGAAAGTGCTAAAATCCCGGATCAAATCTTGGGCAAGGCTTCAGCACAATCCCTCCCGTGCGGCTTTTTCGTCGATGTAGAGGGGCGGGAGGGACTCGTTTCCTGACTGTCACTTAAAAAATTTGGAGGCATAATGAAATGCATTACTACTCCAATATGAGGAACTCTGGAGACAAAGGAGTAGAGCGATTTGGCTGAAACATGGTGACCAAAATACAAGGTTTTTTCATAACTTTTCCAACGCTATTAGGAATAAACAACACATCTGGGAGATTGTGGATGAGGATGGTCAGTACCACAGGGGGAAAGATGCTCTTAAAAAGGAAGCATAAAGACACTTTAGAGGTTTGTTTGAAATCGACACCCATCCCTCCCTAGCGGATCAAGTTTATATTGCCAGGTTATCCCTCGATTTGTAAATGAGGAGGATTCCATACTTCTTGATCGTCCCTGTACAAAATCAAAGATTTGGGAAGTCTTAAAGCACTTTGAAAAAGATAAAAGTCTGGGCCTTGATGGATGGACGATTGAATTCATCTCTCACTTCTTTGACCTGCTCAGTGATGATCTATTGGACCTAGTGGAGGAATATAGGAACAAAGGAAAGTTTCTTAGCTCCCTAAACTCCACTTTTCTGGCATTGATTCCAAAGGAAAATAAACCTGTGATGTTTGGAGACTACAAACCCATAATACTCTGTAACTTATGTTACAAGTTGATTGCAAAGGTGATAGATAATAGAGTCAAGTCTATCCTCTTGAGGTCGCCGTCGAGTGAATAACTAGGATTCTTAAAAGGAAGGAATATTTTGGATGCTATTGGGACGACACAAGAATGTCTACACAGTATAAAATTGAAAAAGTTGAAGGCTCTAATTTTAAAGCCAGACTTAAAAAAAGCGTATGACTGTGTAAACTGGGAATTTTTAAGATTAATCCTTATTCAAACAGGCTTTAGTATACCTTCTATTAATTGGATTATGAGATGTGTAGTCAGTTCCTCCTTTGCTGTTCTTATAAATAGCGAGACTTCCCCTTTTTTTCAGAGTGAACGTGGTTTAAGACAAGGATGTTCGTTTTCACCTTTGTTGTTCACTTTAGTCATGGAAAGTTTTAGCCTGTTGTTGAAAAAAGGTCAGTTCGAGGGAAGTTTGATGGGGTGAAGGTCTCCAGGATTGTTAAAATCCTCCATATTATTTTTGTAGACGACATCCTCATCATGACAAAGGCCTCCCTTGAGGAGTGTATGGAGATACAATCCCTTCTGGATCTTTTCTGCTGTGCTTCAGGGCTTAAAGTAAATTTGAGAAAATCCACATTCCACCACTCGAGCATACAAGGGGAGACATTGGACAAGTTTAAGGAAGATTTCTCTTTCAATTTTGGTGACCTGGCTGAAGGCTTTAAATACCTGGGTTATTTTCTAAAAGTGGAGAAATCTAAGTTTGAGGATTGGAGATGGCTTATAGCCAAATTTGAAAACAAGACTGGTCACTGGTGTAACATGTGGTTATCTATTGGAGGTTGATGTATCCTTGTAAAAGCGGTGTTGGAATCCCAACCAGTACACTGGATGGCCTTAGCGGCGGTTCCTGTATCTGTGCTCACTAAGATTTGACAACTGATATTTGAATTCCTCTGGTCGGGTGGCAGTACTGCTCATCACTTCCACCTTTGCAGCTGGGAGGAGTTAGCAAAGCCGAAGTCCCTCGGTGGTTGGGATCTTAGAAATATTTTCCACTTTAATCGTGCTTTGGCTACAAATTGCTTGTGGCGCGTACTAACGAAATATGGGATTTGGCACAGGGTGATTAAGGATAAATATCTTCCTTATATTTTTGTCTCTACCTGGTTTAGATCAGACATGATCAAACAACCTTTGGCTTCACATACTTGGAAAAACCTTCTAAAATCTCTTCCTCTTATCATTCACTGGTTAAGCTGGAATCCTCGAAATGGTCAATCAACTTTAATTGGACAAGACAAGATTTTGGGCATCAGGAACTCTTCTCTGCTCTCACATGACCTTTTGTTGGCATTGAAGAATAAAAACATCAGATATCTCTTTCAAGCCAGGGCTCAGAAATCAAAGGGGTTTATAACTAATCAGTGGAAAGGTAGCACATAACTAGAACTGTCAGGTATTCTGGGTCTTGAATGGAGTTCTTATTGCAAGGCTCTAATTGGATCGGGGATCCACCTCCAACAAAGAGAAGACAACTTAATTTGGATTGGTGGAGACAATTAGGGCTTTCTTTATGTGAAAAATGTTTATAATTCCTTGGAAAGAAAACTCTGGCAACATCAGTCTGTAGGTTGGAGGAGGAAATTGTGGTCTTCAGATATTGCCTTAAAAATTAGAATTTTCACTTGGCTCGCACTGGAGAATAAAATACTAACTTGGGATAACCTGCAAAGAAAAGGCTGGGAAGGACCTAGTCTCTGTCCTTTATGTTCCAAGGACTCTGAGACAATGATGCATTTGTTTTTCAACTGCTCTTTTACTCTTCAGGTGTGGCCGAATTTAAAATCTACTCTTAGTCTAATCTCTACTTGGGGAGGTATCTCTTTAACTAACTGTTATGATAGTTGGACTAAAAAGGAGAGGAAATTTAGTACTCTTCCCTCTCTGGCCTGCTGGTTCATTTGGTTTGAAAGGAACAAGATAATCTTTGAATTACGTACCCCTTCTATTAAGGCGATTGTCCATAAAATTCCGGGGATGATGGAGAACTCTGATGGGTTGGGTTCTCAGAAAGGGAAGAGCCTTAGAATCACAAAGACACTTGTTTATGCTCTGCCTACTATAGTTTGGTTTGATGGTGCTACACAAGAAAATGGGTTACTGAGTGGGGCAGGGGGTGTATTAAAAATTTCTGAAAGCACTAGCTTCAAGTGGACCCTCAATTGTGGCCCTGGTACAAATACAAGGGCTGAACTTCTCGTTGTGTGGCCGTCCTTAATCTTGGCATCCCGGATGGGCCTTGATCATATTCAAGTATTTGGAGATTAAAAAATTGTGATTGATTGGCTGAATTGTAGGGGTAATTTACATGTCACCTCTCTAGTGTGTTGGAAGGACATGATCTTGGAAATAGAAAAATCTTTCAGTACCCTGAGGTTTGCACATATCTACAGGGAATAGAACGGGGTGGCAGATGCATTATCAAAAAAATCTCTACATGCTCCAGAAGGGAACATCCAATACAATAAATGGATTGATGGTCATGAGGGCCCCTCACACTTTTTGCATATCTGTTAGTGACTGTTTTTTCTTCTGTAATTTTGGAGATTTTGTTATAGTTGGAATTGGAGGTTTAGTTTCCTGCAGAGTAAAATAGGCTTCTAGTTTGTTTGATATGGAAGTTCACTTGTTGGGATCTGTTATTTAAAAAAAAAGCTCTAGAAGAGGATTGTTTTGTTGGACCACATATGGAATGGTTCGGAGATGGATGTATTTTCAGTCAATGTACATGTTGATGAGAACAATATATATATAATATATTGAGAAATTTTCTGCTGGAAAAGTTAAAAAACACTTAAAATGCATGGTATTAAATGAAAAAATACTTAGACACTAAATTTCAAGATTTTTGATATGCAATTACCTGTACCTCCTTATAATTTGTTTCTTTTATTTTTCTTTACTTTTACAACTCCCTTAGCTCACATGGCATGAGACCCACCCTAACATAATTTGTTTCTTTCATTTTCCTTTACTTTTGCAACTTTTTTAGCTTACATAGCATGAAGCCCACCCTAAGTGGATCCCACTTTAATTCTCAAGATCTCTAATCTTGTATTAAATGGATTTCCTTTTCTAATTTAATTTGTTTCTTTCATTTCCCCTTACTTTTACAACTTTCTTAGCTTACATGGCATGAAGCCCACCCTAAGTGGATCCCACTTTAATTCTCAAGATCTCTAAGCTTGTATTAAATGGATTTCCTTTTCTAAGTTAATTTGTTTCTTTCATTTTTATTCACTTTTACAACTTTCTTAGCTTAAAAGGCATGATTCCCAACTTAAGTGGATCCCACTTTAATCCTCAAGATCTTTAAGCTTGTATTAAATGGATTTCCCCTTGTATAAATATGAGAAGAATATGTTTTTTTTTGTTTTTTAACTTATTCAACTTTTTCTCATTGGATGACTTTCCTTAATAATGCATTTTTAACTTTTAATAACCATTTGCGTTATTTTCTTTGGTTATCAAGTTTACACCTATGACTTGGTGATGCATCCCCCTTCCTTCCTAGGGATTCTGTGACCTCCCGGTCGTGGATCTTCAAATTCCTGAGCCGAATTGGCTCTTCGGGCCTTCAACAAACCCTGAACGATTAACACACATGTCCCATTGATGTCACCTGCAAGTCTGAAATAACGAAAACTCCACTCTCTGACGCTTTAGCGACACCAATATGTGAGTACTAGCGCCGTGCTAGACTCTTCCCCAATATGACCACGGGCTATGACTGTGAGTGGGATCCTTTTCACAACTTCGGGCTTCGACAATATTGCGACCTTCGCCTTTGGTTTCCTTCCAAAACTCCTTTCTCTGAATGCATGGATTTTTTCCATGTGCCCTCCTAGATCTGATGGTCCGACTATACTTCGGATTTTGCGACTTCGCAAAGATCCACTCACTCCACGCGACTCCTCCAAAATCCAACTCCCGAACACTCCAATATGCTGCCATGTGTCTCCTCCAAGCCAATGGCTAGGATCCCTTTGTGTCTTCATGACTCTGTGACCCCTCTCTTACAACACTTCAAAATAATATGAACCACGAAGTGTCGAAAGGCTTCACGGTCAACTTCTGTGCAAATCTCCCAGATTTAACGGTCTGGATTGATCCCAATCCCTCCTGGACAGATCTTGCTCGTTAGTTTTGGGAAACCTTAAAGGGATCCTCCCTTTGAATATTTCTCGCCACTCTCCCTCCTGAAATTTGTTATTTCTCAAACTTTTGCCTCCTCAGAGTGCTCTCTTTGACACTTAGTTGAATTTCAGCCTGTGCACGCCTTTCAATAGGTCCTCCTCCATGACTTAGCTTCTATGTGGACGACTTTAACTACTCTTTTCGAGATTTTGAGTCAAAGCGGACTCTGCCACGCACACCTTGCGGACACTATGCACTCCTTGCACATATAAAGTTCACGTTATCTCTTCTAAGCTTATGAGTTGAAATAGACTCAGTCACGCACACCTTGCGAACAATATGCACACTTGCACTTTATCGTAGAAGAGAAACAATTGAAACTTATCGAAATCTTCACAGATTCATACATTCAACCATGTAAATGCATTCATAAACACAAGAATGAGTGAATAATAGAGAATTACAAGTAAATATAAATCCTACCATTCATTCATTTAGATAGACACAGTAACTGCAAACCCAGACATTTGGAACAATGCTTATTTGTTATATTCACTCAACTGAAAATATACATGTTTTCATACACTTTGATAAGCTTCAACAAATTCTACAACATATACAACTGCAACAACTGCAAATAATAATTTCAGCAGCCTCTTCTCGGAAACAACACAAATATTTATATAAGAGGGGCTCTTCGAGCCTTTCCCTCCAACTAATCTAGAGCTATCCTATCAAAATAAAAGCATTCAACTACTTTGGATTTATTACAATAAATATTTGTGACAGATAGATAAGATCAAACACCTCGAATCTGTACTGCACAAAGCTTCATTAAAATAAAACACATCCTCCAACGATCTCATGCAATTCTCCAACTCCAAAACATTAAATATGTTCTTTAATTACAATCCTTTCAAAAGGTTGACATGATATGCCACTTTAAAATTTAAAATTAACTTCAAAATGCACGCTAGGTGCTGAGTTGTCCTCCACTCACGCTTTGCTGGCGATGCTCCTACATCATACTCCTCTGGCTAAAAATTCATGGACTCCTATCCATGAGATCTTGTACTGAATTTCCATGCTTTTGGATATTTGCTTCATTTACCCAATTGAAATCTTCCTTTGGGTGTCCTTTCCACTTTACCAAATACTCAAAATAAGTCTTTCTCCGACTCTTCTTACCAATTCTCTGATCTTTGATATTTTCCATCTATGGCTTTTTAGCTACATGCATCTGCTCTTTCCACTGAATCTCTTTTTGATATTCTGATCCTCTGGCATCGTCTTCCCTGTAAGGATACAAGTCTGAAATGTTGAATATGGTCGATATACCCACACTCTCTGGCAGCTCTATCTCATAAATATTTTCATCAAATTTCCTTAGGATCTTGCATAGTCATATCTTCTTTAGCTTTAGTTTATTATATGTTCCTCTTGAGAACCTCTCCTTCCCGAGATGTGCCAGAACATGTTCTCCAAATTCAAATTGAATTTTTCTCCTATGTTGATCAACTCTACGTTTAGATTCGCTTCTGCTCCTCTGCAACTGCTCTTTGATCTGATTATGAAGCTCCTGCATTTCTACAACGAAGTCTTTGGGTCTAGTGCTTCTGAATTCACTCTGCTCCAGATCTCTGAACTCTAATACTCCCCTCAGATTCATTCCACACACTATCTGAAATGGACTCTTTCTGGTACTTCTATTCACCAAGTCATTGTATGCAAAATCTGCTTGTGCTAGAATTTGATCCCACCAACTATGATGTTCAATGACCAAACTTCTCAAAAAATATCCTAAACTACGGTTCACCACCTCAGTATGTCCATTCGTTTGAGGGTGATATGTAGAACTGAAGGATATTTCTATTCCTAGCTTCTTCCACAACGTTCTCCAAAAATGACCAACAAATTTGGTATCTCTGTCTCATACAATACTCTTGGGCAACCAATGAAGTTTCACAACCTCCTAGAAAAACAAATTAGCAACGTGAGTTGAATCAATTAAGTGTGCGTTGAATCAATGGTCTTCTGGCATGGGATAAAGTGTGCCATCTTTTAAAATATGTCAATTACCACAAATATGGAATCAATTCCCCTTTGTGTCCTTGGCAATCCCAACACGAAATCCATGCTTATTTCATCCCAAGGCCTCTCTGGAATAGGAAATGGTTGATGCAACCTAGTATTCTGTCTCTTTCCCTTTGCATACTGACAAATCTTACATCTGTTCAAAAAATTCTTCACTTCTGCTCTCATACCTGGCCAATAATATGAATTGTTCAACTGTGCAAACGTTTTGTCATGTCCGAAATGTCCGGCTAGATCTCCACTATGCATTTCCTTCAACAAATTATCCCTCATTGAGAATTTCGGTACGCACAACTGGCAACCTTTGAACAACAATCCATCTTGAATCAGATAGCCTGTCCACTAGTTTTTGTCTCTGAGCACATGATTTTCACATGCTTCATATGATTCTTTGAAATCTGTATCATCAAGATACATCTCCTTAAGGTGTTCAAACCCCAAGGTTTTCACTTGAAATTCCTGCGGAATTAGACATCTCCTGCTCAATGCATCAACAACTTTGTTAGCATTACCAGAAATATGTTTAATGACAAAAGTGAATTTTTTCATAAACTCTATCCACTTAGCATGTCTTTGATTTAACTTCTCATGTCTGGTTATGAATTGTAAAGCTTGATTACCACTATACAAAACAAACTCCTTTGGTACAAGATAGTGCCTCCATTTCTTCAAGGCTTGAACTATGCTGTAAAATTGTTTATCATATGTGGAGTACTTTCTCTTAGTATCGTTCAACTTCTCACTGAAGTATGCAACATGTCTATTATCTTGGCTCAAGACCGCTCCAATTGCAACTCCACTCGCATCACATCTCACTTGAAATGTCTTCTCGAAATCTGGCAAGACTAGAATCAATTGTTCTATTGTCTTATCCTTTATTATATTGAAGTTTTTCTCAGCCTATTCTGTCCATTTAAAATACCTGTGTCTTTTCTTCACCGTATCTGTCATCTATGCACCGATCTCATTGAGATTTCTAATGAACTTCTGATAGAAACTTGCTAATCCATGGAAGCTTCTCACCTCAAGTATACTCCTTGGTGATGCCCATTCTCTGATTTCTCTCACCTTCTCTGGGTCCATCTTCAATTCATTTGAAAAAATAAAAAAACCCAAATACATGAGTTCTGTCTTCATAAAAGAGATTTTCTTTAAATTTATCAACATCTTCTCTCGCTGCAACCTCCTCATCACTAATGTTAAGTGCCTCATATGCTCTTCTTTAGTTTTATTGAAGACTAATATATCATCTAGATATACAATCACAAAATTACCAACAAAATCTTTCAACACATCATTCATCAACCTCATAAAAGTACTCAGGGCATTTTTTAATCCAAACAACATAACAAGCCATTCATACAAACCCTCATTTTTATTTAAGGCTGTTTTCCACTCATCACCTTCTCTCATCCTTATCTGATGATATCCACCTTTCAAATCTATCTTTGAAAAATAGTTCGCTCCACTTAAACAATCCATTAAGTAATCCATCCTTGGAAATGGAAATCTGTACCTAATGGTGATCTTGTTTATGGATCTTGAGTCTGTACACATTCTCCATCCTCCATCCTTATTCAGACTCAACACAATTGGTACTGTGCACGGGCTCAATATTTCTCTGACCAAACTTTTGTCCATCAAATCCTGGACTTGTCTCTTTACCTCCTCATTCTCTTGAGGTTTCAATCTGTAAGCTGCCTTGTTTAACATACTTTCTCCCGATATTAAATCAATGTGATGGATAATACTCTTGATAGGTGGCAATGAGCTTGGCAACTCATCCACTACTATGTCAACAAAATTCTCCAACAACTCCTGGATTTCTTCAGGTAGATCCTCCATAGAAGTATTTGTAAGGATAACTTTCAACTTCCTCACTACAACAAACTACATCTCCATTTCCTTCTTAAATTCACTCAGGAGTTCCTTCCCACTCATGAAAAGTATACTTCTGCTGGCTTATTCCTTCACTTTATTTTCCTCAATTGGTAGCAACATGTGTGTCTTACCATTCTTCTCCAAAGTATAAGTATTTTTTCTCCCGCCATGAATGAAATTCCTGTCATACTTCCATGGTATTCCCAAAAAAACATGACATACATCCATGGGAATCACATCACACAAAATCTCATCTCTATATCCCCCTATTTTAAATTCAACAAGGCATTGTTAAGTTACTGTTACTTGATAACCTTTCTGCAGCCATGAGACTTTATATGGTGTCAGATGTGTAGTTATATCCAGCTCCAATTTCTCCACCATCTCTATGGATACTAAATTATCAGTGCTCCCACTGTCAATTATCACCTTGCATACTCTGTCTTTACTCTTGCAAGCTGTTCTGAACAAACTGTTCCTCTGCATTGGCTTTCCAACCTATGGCTTTGGATTTAGAAGAACCTTCTTCATCATTAGAGATCTCCCATCTTCTGCACCTTCTGCTTCAACATTTCACTTCTGTGCTTTCGAAATGTGAGCTTCACCTCCTTCTTTCTTCCTCTCGAGACATTCCCAAGACATGTGTCCTCTCTTTCCACACGCATAACACTTCACCTCTCCTTCTCTACCTCTTCCTCTTCCTC
>SNQJ01S0009161.1:315563-333032 GCA_010110895.2 Picea sitchensis | reverse complement strand
CACTGCAGTCTAGCAGTCTTGTGCGCAAGTCCTGGGGAAGGTGCTGCGCTAGTTTTGGGTGAGACTATTTGATCAGCTTTGTTACTTCTTGCTTGGTGCATTAGCCTTGCTTGGCTATTGGATTGCTACCAGGATTCTTCTCTCTGTCAAGGTCAAGGTGCTCGAAGGGTGGCTTCGGCCTATGGTTGGGTGACAAGGGTATTGTCAATGGTAAAACGAGCACAATCCTTCATATTCTAACAGCAAGGTTATTGGTTATGTTAGAGATTTAATAAAAAATCACTTCAATGATCATCTAGCACATATTCATTATTTTTTATCATTAAAATGGAAATTATATTAATATACAAAAGGTACAAAATTGTTGTTAGGGAGGCAAAACTTCCCCCATCATGATAAAAATTTTCTAGTTGTAGTAGTATTTACCAGTGTTAGAATTTTTTCGGATTCCCGAGTCTCATCGACTCTTGTCGAGTCACCTCTAAAAGAGTTACTTCTACAGACTCTTTTGTAATACACCCCATTCCCCTAAACTCCTCCAAAACTCCTCAAGACTCGCCAGACTCGAGAGTCTTGCCTCTAACTGGAGAGTTTGACCTAGGCTTAGCCAACCCCAAAAATATGCCCAGAAAATCCCACGTGTGATTTGACTGAGTCGGTATTGCTTTGGAGGGTAGAAGTCTTTATAAAGACGTTCTCCCCTCATTCTTTCTCATTCCATTTATTTTCATGAGCCATTTCTTCCTTAGAAGAGTGTTGTGCGCTGTCACTGTGAGGGGGTTGGGTTCATCATCATTTAGGAGGGAAATTGAAGGAGGCTTCATCATGATCAATTGGTTGCTATGTGGAGGCTTCAATTCATCATTGGTTGATGTGTGAAGGAGGTCTTGTTGTCGCCTAATACACACCTCGGGTCACATGGAAGAAATCTTCAATCCACTGGGTGTGTCCTTGGGGGCAAGTCTCGAGTTGAGATACTGTCACTCAACACTCAACTCCTCTGTCTAGGCCAACTCCTAGCGAAGCCAAGGGGGTGGTCCCTAAGAAAATAAACTAAGGCTAAGTAATCTATAGCACAAAATAAATCTAGGAGTTTAATGAAAGCAAGAGAAATACAAGTAAATCTTGTTGAGTTTTGGTGCACCTTGGTAAGTGGTCCCCTTGTGGTTGTGGGTCTTTAACCACAAGAAGGAAATGTTTGACCCTTTGTGCCTTATACTTTATGTTTAATTTCACATTGACTTTTTTCTTAAGTCAAAAAGGTTAAATTTGTCACTTGAGGCAAAAGTGACTATTAATTCACTTTGTGGGTGAATTGGGGGACATAAAAGTGAACTTAGGAAACTCAACCCAAAGTGGGTTTCAAAGTGAGATTCTTTTGAGAAGATCTCACCCTTTGATTAGAAATGGCTAAGAGTTATCCTAGCCATTGATTTCTAGGTTTCCTTATGGATTTTTTAAGAGGGGCGCGTAGGGAAATGGAGGCTCATTCACTCATTTGTTCACTTGGAGAGTTTGGAGAGGAGCATTGAGAGGAGAATGGAAGCATTGTGTGAGGGAAGCTTGGACGCCTACATTCATGGAGGGCTCATGGAGGCTTAGACCCTCATTATTTTGTGGAGAGAGTTCTTGCTTGGTGGAGGGCACACTCTTGGAGGAGGGCGCAAGCTTAGCAAGCACTATCAGTTCTTGAGCTATTGCAAATCCGACAAATTCAGTGTTGAGGTAGCATACAACTGCTTGTTTTTATGCAAGGGCTTCTTCATCGATCAAGGGAGGATTAAGGGCGGATTAGTTCAGTGGAAGAGGCAACAAAGGAGAGAGGGCGTACTTGCTTGGGAGCATTCTTCTTGGAACCTTCTAGCAAAGCTTGAGAGGATCTTGCTACTTGTATAGGTTCCATTGTATTTGTTTACTTGTTGCATTCCATGCTTGAGACATCACATATATACACTTTCATTCTAAACTGGTTTTCCTCGAGGGGGTTTTATCCAAGGTCATGTTGACCAAAAATACATGTGTTCATTTTTCATGTATGCTTAGTGTTTAGGTTAGTAGTAGGAGCTTTCATATGCTTTGGTCAATCCCAAGGACTTGACCAAAAGCTCATCCACTGGTACCCATGGTGAATAATCGCTTGTACTCATCACTAAACTCCAACCATCGGATACAACAGTCAATAACTCTACAACCTGTTGGTCAATCACTCTCCCTCCATCATCACTCATATAGCTTCTACTACTGTGAAGGTGATCTCCCAGAACTACGTATTGCTGCAAGGGAGAGGAATCTCCATGCTCCACTAAGTATGTCTCCTCCTTGCAATCCAATTCATCCACCTAAATCCCGATATACACCTCTGCATGCTCCTATGAACTATCTCTCATCATCATATGCCCCTGTATACTCATGCAAGCCTCTATATCCTCCTCCATCATCATGTATCCAAGGTGCACTGCTGGGTCAACCTCTATATGGATGTCATCCACTCCTGAAACACCAATGGAAGTGTCCTCATACCTGTCCCTAGTTTTGGAATCCCAAGGTGTATGTGGAAGACCAACTATCTCAGAACCCCTCATGAATGGTGGTCCCTGTGACACAAAGATATCCTCCAACGTCTCCTGGTCACATCTCTCCATATCCATCAACGATCTTGGGTGTCCCTCACGCACCTCCATCAACTGGTGCTCCTCAACCAACCCACCAACATCCTTTGAAGAAGTAGCTGAAGTAAACATTTGATTCTCTGCTAAGATAGATGTAGTGGATCCTCGACTAGTCTCATCAAGAAACTCCTCTAATATGGACCTTGATTCCCGAAGGGTTGTTTGTGCGCTTTCCAAGAATCCTCATGTGCTCGCCAACTCATGAGTGAGTTGGTCCACCTCAATCTCCTTCTCCCTCAATGCCCTGTGATACATCTCGCCAACCTCCAATAGGTAATCTCTATCCATCAACAATTGTTGGTTGTCGACCTTCATCACAGTCACTCTCTCCCTGAGTGTATGGAAGTCATAAATGGCAAGCCCCCCATCTGAACTATCATGTGCCATCAAGGCCCTCCAACAATAACCTTCTACCAATGCGTGTGTATCATCAATGCATCTAGTGGCTGCCATGATCATGTCCTCACTGACTCTCAATTGTCCTGTCAAATGTCGTGACTCCTGATCACAATCCTGCTAAGGTGCTACCTCATGCCTCTCACTGCTAGTGTCAACAATGGAATCCCCAACAACACACTCCTCAAAAGATAAGGCATTGAACTGCCCACTGTCCACTGTGCTAGTGAATCCTTCTGTATGCCACTGCACACCATCACCAACTGCAACCCCAATCTGAATCGCATTGTATCCTGTATGAGCAATTGTATCCTCATGTGCACTCAGCATGCTAATATCATTTGCGCCCAAATCCCATACAGATGTGTCCAGACATGTGTTATGGTCATCCTGACCAATAAGGAGTGCATCCTCATCACTGTAGATTGATCCTGGAAGTAAGTATCCCAACAAGATGTCAGTCTCCACAACCTGATCTATCAATGGACTCCCCAAAAGAGGTGACTCACTCTCGCCATACTAATAGGTATGTACATAATCATCTGTCTCCAAGTCATGCCTCTCATCCTAGGTCTGCAAATCCACATGTCCCTTGTGTTCAATCCATACACAAGGCCCCTCTACCATATCAGGAATGCCACTGATATCCACATGTGTCGTGGCTAGCAAAGGTGTCTGAGAAGATGAAAAATGTGTCACGCTCATCATAGAAATCTCATCGTCCCCCATACATGACTTCCTAGTAGTCATGTCAACACCCAAGGGTAGTGTTATCATCCTTATACACACTTGCTAACGTGGCTAAGTCCAATCCACTTAGTGTGTCTTTGGAGGCACAATGCCTAGGTTCAAGCCCACTGTCACCTCGACTTGAACCTCTTCCGTCTAGGCTTACTCCTAGGGAAGCCAAGGGGGGTAGACCCTAGTTACTATGTGAAATTAAAAGTTAATTCTAGGAGTTGATTTTAGTTGATTAAAGGTTTGGGGATCTAGCCTATATGCAAAAGAAACAATGCAAAGTGCAAAATTTCAAATGCAAAAGAAGTCATTTTCCTAAGTCCACTAAGACTAGTGCCTAAGATTGGGCCAGGGGTTAACTATGTTAAAAGGAGTTTAGACTTTACAAAGATTACAACAAGATTACAAAGAATACTAGATACAAGATTCTACAATTAAGACTAGATACAAAAAAATGAATTAAACAACTATCTACAAAGTTAATGTGAAGACTAACTAAAAGATACAACAATGATACAATAGATACAAATTATACAGAGCAAGATAACAAAGCAACTAACTTGAAAGGAACTTGAATGTGCAAGTAAAGAAAGATGCTCAAAAGGAAAGTGAACCACAACACATCAAGCCAACTATCCCAAACATAGAGTGCCTCCACAAGATGCGCACCTCTAAGGGAAAGTTTCACTGGCATACACAAGTACAAACCCAAACAATGAAGCTGCCTCCAAAGGATGCGCAACTTCAAGGGGGTTGAGCCAAAAACACCAAAACACAACTTAAACTCAAATAAAAGTGTTGAAATGAGGCCTCGAATGGGAAAGTGCGCAACTTAGTTCACTTAGTCAATATCCACAAGATGCTTAAAGTGAAACTTGCATGTGAAATAGATGTAAAAGTAAAGTGCTTGCAATGTGACTTAAGCATAAACCATAAAGATGTACCAATGTAGATTGCCCAAGGTTGTAGTGGATTAGTTAGGATTGATTAAGTAATTAATGTGAAATGTGAATCCTAAACTAAATGACAACCCAAGAACTCTCCCCGCTTGTACCAAAAGAATTGTTGGGTGCTCAATAAGTGAGGCAAACAAGCCACACCCTAGCTCCACAGGTCAATCCGGGAACAAAAGTACTCCACAAGGGGGACACCTAGTGCCGTGAGACCGTCCTCGATCTAGCACCCCCTGCTTCTTCCTTAGGTTCCTTTTTTGTTGGCAAAGTTGAGACAGTAGATGGTGACCTATTAGACTAGATAAATTTTAGGCCCTAGAGACTAAAGGTAAATTGAGCTTAAGTTGGTTAAATAAAGTTAAGTTAAATGAAGTGATTGCAATGTAGTGTTTGAAAGAAAGTGTGCTTGCAATAAGGAAAAGTACTTGAAAGATAAATGACAATAAAAGTAAAGTACTTGAATTTGAAATTGCAAGAAAGTAAATTGCAAGATATTACAGTGCTTAGAAAATTAAATTGCAAGACATAAAGAAGTACTTGAAAGATTATTAACATGAAAGCAAAGTACTTGAATGGAAATAACTTGCAATAAAATGAGATGAGCAATATAAGCAAAGTAAATTTGTTATGCCTCCATGGGCCTAAGCTAACATAAGGTGATTACTTCTAGATCTAGATAATTTTAAAGCATTAAACGCATGAAAGAAGCAATAACCATGTATTAGCCTAGCTTTACGATTTTGGAGGTTGGCTTAGCCAAGCTCACTCCAAGGTGTAGGCAAACAAAAGAAAGAAAAATATTTGAAATGAAAACTAATCTAAACAACCACAACAAGTGCACAAGATGGAGGACAAAGCCTTCCGGTTTTATGCACAAGTGGGTAAATGAAAAGAAATGCTTGGAAACTTAAAGGAAATCCTACCCTCTCAACCTTGTCTTAATGACAAGTGGGGCAAACAATGTAAAATAAATTGCTGAAAATTAAAACTAAGTCCTAGCCTTACGTTTTTGGATGGTTGGCTTAGCCAAGCTCTATCCAAGGTGTCGGCAACTTAAAAAAAATAAAATGCAGAAATTAATTACAATAAGAGAAGTGCAAGCCCTTGGGACTCCCTTGGGCTTGCTTACAATGTAGAGAAGAGGAGAAAATAAGAGGGTATTTGTTACCCAATCTTGGGAGGTTGATCGTAAGCTTCTTGTGGCCCCAAATGCCCTCTTGACCACCTCTTTGGTCACCAACCTGCAAAAAAGCAGCAAGCAAAAGCTTGCTCTGCAGAAAATTACAGTGAGTATATTTAATTGAAATGACCTATTCTAAGTGTTAATATGCCCAAAATATGAAAGAAAACTGCAGAAATAAATTACAGAAAAGTTTTAGAGGTGAAAATGGTTGGAAAATGTTATTTTCCAAATCTGAAGATAGTTCTCCCAACACTAGAAATGACCTGCAAGAAGTGTGAGCAAGTTACAAGAAAGAGAGAGGGGTGAACATATATGTTAGATCTACAAAATACTTTGCAAAAGAAACAATATACTCAATCTAGATCAACAATAATACTATTGCTAAACTACCCAAGCAAAAGACTTTGCTTGGGATCTCTACTCTAAGCAAATAAAATGCATACACAATAAAATAGCAAGTCACCTCCCAAAATAGATGCACAAAGAAGACTCTCCACACATCAATGGCCTCCAAAGCTTTTCTATTAATCCAAGTAGAAGGTTGTTGCAAATACTTGCAACAAGCTTCTCTCCAAAACAAATGAGCAAGAATGAGCAAGAGAGAAAGATGGGAGAGATGGGAGAAATTTGGGCATAGTAACAGTAGCAAAAGAATTGGTGAGAAATGAGGAGGAGAGGGGTTTCATTTATACTTGGGGAGCAAGAGCTACCCCTCTTGGATCTCCTCCAAGTGTCAACTAAAGAGCAAGAGTGAGCATCTCTAGGAGGGGGGTGCACTTCTTAGGGTTAGGGTTTTGGTATGGTAGTGGGAATGAGTTGTCATGCATTAGCCAAGTCAAAAGGGTGAGGTGGAGGCTCTAAGAAGGTGCACTAGGGGAGAGAGGGCCCCACCTCTTTTAATTTTTTATTTTCTAGAGTTTACTCAAGGAGGGGGGCGCAACTTCCTTAGGGGGAACAACTTTAAGTGGTAGTGGCTAGGTGGAAAGGGGTAATGAGGGTTTAGATCAAGGTTGGGAAGGCTTAATTAAAGGTTTAGGCATCATCTCCCATCTTTTCTCTAACCATTTTGCTTAATTTTACAAAAAAATGACATTTTGACTATGTCAATACTAGCAATTAAATTGTTGTTTTAGACTGACTTAGACTCCTCATACGCTGTAATGTTCCTGAGCCAAATTTTTTGCTCAGAACACTAACTGTTTACTGTTGTTATGTTGTTCATGTGTTTGCAAGAGTATCCGCGAGATGTGCATGAATTATTCAATGTAGATATGAAGCATACATTCATAAACAATACAAGAGATACAAGAACATCAGTAGAGAATCAAAATGTCAGATCTGACCTTTATTTAGATAGTAAGAAGCCTTCGTATACAAGAGAACTACAGATCTGGGATCAAGCCCCAATAACAACAAAATGGGCTTCTAGCCACAATAAGAAGAACAATAAGAAGAATGCCTCCCAAAGGCTGTAATAGAGAGATCCAAGCCTCCAAATGCCACCAGCAAGTAGATCTGACTGAAGATAGAAGAACTGGATCAATGCACTGCCAAACCTCCTGAACTGGATGAGTTACACCCTGCTCTGGATGTTGCCAAACCCTTAAGTTTCGGCCTACCCTCTCCTGACCTCCAAATCCTCCAAAACTCGCTCAGAATGTAGATCGGGTAGTTAGAAACCCCTGGGATCAATCTCAAGCTGATCTGAGCAATGTTGCTCCACCAAATGCCCAATCCCTAAACTGGATTGCGCCCTCCCTGGTTTGATAAAGTCAAGAGGGTACATTTTCCCCTCTAGGGACCTCCAAATGCTATCAAACTCTGTCAAATCATAGATTGGGCCACTACTACCATGATACTAAAGTCTCAAACCAAACTATGAAGATTTGACCCTCCAGAGTCCAAACACTGAAAATACATTTATGCACGACGTCCTCTTCCTCTCCAATGCGTGCCAATCTCACAGAAATACACTGCAAGGATAAACTCCTATGGAATAGACCAGGAATGATTCCAGGGACCCTCCGAAGAGAACCCAGGTGCTAGATTTCCCAAATGCCTCCTACTTCCTCTAGATCGAACTAGAACCTCCAAGATGATGCGCCCCCTAGCTGGAAACCCCCCTGGGTTGCGCCCTAACATGGTGAATGCTTGTAGAACCAACCTGCAACACTGTAGAATGGTATGGGAGGATTATTTCGACTTCGGGACCAAGCCTGGATCAAGGAAGGTGGGATCTTTCACCACCGAGTTGATCTCTAGGGTTTTAGACTCAAAACCCTCAAAACTGATTGTGCTCAAGAGCTCCAATGCAAAATGATAATAATCCAGAATGAATAAGGAGTGCGCCCTGCCCTTTCCTTTATAGCTCCAATATATTTCTCCATTGAGTTAGTTTTACCCTTAGGGTTAACTCTTAACCTAACTCATCCTTTCTATTTCTTCGTTGAGTTACCCTTTTTCCACAAAGTCAACTTAACTTTAGAATATTACGATTCCTAGTTGACTTTGTCCCCAATACACCTGAGACTATAGTCTAGTGGGGAAAGCTAGACCAAAGTCTCTCCAACCCTCTTCATCAAGAGGTGGGGAACATTACAGTCTCCCCTGCTAGAAATTGCTTGCCCAAAAGCAATTTTGAACCTGTCTCCCGAATCAACTGCTCTCCTTCCCAAGTGGCATCTTCCATAGGTAAGTTCTTCCACTTAACCAGATATTCTCTGATGCACCTTTTTCTTAGCTTCCTCTCCCTGACTTCCAGTATCTCCTCGAGTATCAGTACCAACTGTCCTTCTTCATCCAGGGGTGGCAATTCCTCGATGGGAGTAATGTTCTTGCTGATGGCCCTCTTCAAACACGAAACATGAAAGACATTATGTATTTTGCTACCCTGGGGTAGATCCAACTCATAAGCTATGGCCCCTACCCTTTTGTTGACTCTGTATGGGTCAAAGAAACGAGGTTGAAGTTTTTTTGCACCACTTCTCTTGATTGATGCTTGTCGGTACGACTAGAGCCTCAAATAAACCAAGTCTCTGACCTCAAAGGTGCGCTCAACTCTGTGTTTGTCTGCCTGTATCCTCTGTTGATTCTGTGCCCTCTGTAGGTGATCCTTCAATTCCCTGAAGATGTCCTGACTCTGTTGAATCCAATCCTGAACCATGGGAGCCCTGCTGTCACCGAAAGCAATCTCTACAAAGGAGAGAGGGTCATAACTGTATAAGGCCCTGAATGGAGGCATACTGATGGACATATGGTGAGTGGTGTTGTAACAGTATTCCCCCAAGTCAAGCCATTTGACCCATGCCTTTTGCTGTCTTACCACATAGTTTCTGAGGTAGCCTTCAACCCATTTGTTGGCTATCTCTGTCTGACCATCCATCTGTGGATGATAACTGGTACTAGTTGTTAAGACCGTACCTACCAGTCTGAAGAGCTCCTGCCAAAAGGTGCTCATGAATCTGCTATCTCGGTCACTCACTATGGTTTTGGGCAATCCATGCAATTTGAAAACTTCCCTAAAGAAAAGGTCTACAACCTGTGCTACACTGAAATCTGTGGCAATGGAAAAAAAGTCTGCAAACTTCGTCAGCCTGTCCACCACTACGAAAATGCAGTCCTTGCCCTGTACCTTGGGTAACCCTGTGATGAAATCCATGGATATGTTCTCCCACTTCTGCTCCAGAATGGGAAGTGGTTGTAGTAGTCCTGCTGGGTGAGTGTGTTCATCTTTGTTAGCCTGGCAAGTGCTGCATTCCTTGATGTGGTTCATCACATCTTCTTTTAGACCCTTCCAAGCAAACCTCTCCCGTACCTGTTTGTATGTCTTGACGATCCCTTGATGCCCTGCTATTGGTGAATCATGGCATGCCTATAACACCTTGGCCTTGAAGGCTGATTCGGGAACCAAGAAAATTCGGCCCTTGTAGTAAATGATGTCATCCATAATCCTGAAATTGTCATCTACTACCTGTCCTTCCATTATTTCACAAGCAAATCTCTTCTTCGAATACTCGACCAAGAGGTGGGCCTTCCAATCTACTGAAATATCGGTCATGGCATAAACCGATGGTCTCCTGGACAAGGCATCTGCTACCACGTTATTCTTCCCCTTAACAAATTCTATGTCGAAGTCATAGGCTTGTATCTTGCTCACCCACTTCTGTTGCCTTTCATTCAAGTCCTTCTGGTCTAGGAAGTACTTGAGGTTGTTGTGATCTGTCCTTAAAATTTTGCTCCAACTAAATACTGCCTGAACTTAGCTAATGCATGCATGATGGCTAGCATTTCTTTGTCATAGATGGTGTAGAGGAGCTCAGGACCTCTCAACTTTCGGCGTTCATAGACAATTGGATGCCTGTTTTGCATCAGTACAACTCCAATGCCTACCCTTGATGTGTCACACTCTACTGTGAAGGGTTGTGTGAAATTCGAGAGTGCTAATATCGGGCATGTACTCATTACCTTCTTCATTTTTTCAAAGGTGGCCTGTGCTTCTAGGTTCCATGTGAAGGCCCCTTTCTTGGTCAAATCGGTCAAAGGTGCACAAAGTTTAGAAAATCCTTTGACAAACCTCCTATAATAGCAACAGATGCCCAAAAACCCTCAGTGAGTTTCTTTGGTGTGGGCCAGTCGATGATGGCTTGTATCTTTTCTTGATGTACCTGTACCCCCTTTACTCCGATAATGTGTCCTAATTAAAGGACCTCTATCATCCCAAATTCACATTTAGACTCCTTTGCATATAAGGATTTCTCCTCCATGATAGTCAGAATCTGTTCCACATGTTGTAGATGCTCCTCCCAAGTCTTGTTGTAGATCAGTAAATCATCAAAGAAGACTAATAAGAACTTCCTTAGTTGCTTGTTGAACAAATGATTCATGCACGATTGGAAAGTGGCTAGTGCATTAGTCAACCCAAAAGGCATGACTAGAAACTCATAATGCCCATAATGACACCGGAAAGCAATCTTGGAAATGTCTTGCTCCCTCATTTTAATCTGATGGTAGCAGGAGCGCAAGTCAATCTTAGTGAAGTAAACTGCCCCATGGAGCTCATCCAATAGCTCATCAATCCGTGGGATGGGGTATCTGTTTTTGATGGTCTTCTTGCTTAGGGCCTTGTAGTCAATGCACATGCGCATTGTTCCATCCTTCTTTTTCACTAGCACCACTAAAGATGCAAAGGGACTGGAGTTCGACCTGATGTGACCCATATCCAACAATTCCTTGATTGCCTTTTCAATTTCGTCCTTGTACTTCTTGGGGTGCCTGTAAGGAGTGGTGATGACAGGTTTCACACCCTCCTCTAACTCTATGATGTGCTCAAACCCCCTATCTGGTGGTGCTCCTGGTGGTATAGGCTCAAAGACCTCGCTGTGCCTATCCACGATCTTCTTGATCTCTGTTGCGTAGTGTGTTTCCCCTTTTTTGTCCACTCTGACTGAAATTCTACATTATGTTGCATAAGCGATGTCTTCTCTCCAGAAGATGGCCTCCATGCACTTTGTTGTTATTACCTTTGGTGTGTTTCTCGTCATACCCCTGAGAACCACCTTCTTCCCTTTTTCTTTTGTGAAAGACATTTCCATGGTTTTGTAGTTTGCAATGATTGGCCCTAATGTACTAAGCCACTGTACTCATAGGATGATGTTGGTGTCTGGAAGATCCATCACATAGAAATCTTGTGCCAACTCATGTCTGCCCAAGGTGAGTTTCATCCCTGGGATGTACCTATCACAAGGCATGGTACATCCACCTACGACCTCCACACGAAATCCCTTAAATTCTACTGTTGGTATGTGCCTTCTTTGCAGTAATGCTGAGTCAATGAAGTTGTGTGAGGCACCTCCATCAATGAGAATTGAAACCTCATGTCCCTGTAACACCCCTCTCATCCTGAAGGTGTTGTATTTTGGTACCCCACTGATGGATGCAATAGTTACCTTCTCATTTGTTGCAAGGTCGTGACTAGCATCCTCTTCTTCTGTCTGTCCTGGAGTTTCGGCCTCCATGTTCAGTATGTGGCCGAAATCCTCATCTTCATCATCTGAGATCACCTCAATATAGAGGGCTTTGCCCTTACCCATGCACTTGTGTGTTGGGTCCCATGGTTCCTTGCAAGTGAAACACGGTTGCTTCCTCCTTAGCTCCCTCCTAGTGGGCTCATCCATCCTACCCCTTCCTCAATCCAACCCCCTTGGGTCTCTTCCCCCTTGGTTATTAGGAGGTCTTTGTTCTCTACCCCCTTGATTGGGAGTTCTAGGAGTGAATCTCATCTTAGCTGTTGAACCTAAGTCTTTGGCCTTCTAGATGGCATCATACAAGTTGGTAGGCTTAAAGGCCTTGACCCAACCCCTCAAGGGTTCCATCAGCCCTTCTGTGAAAAGCATCATAAGTCTCACTTGAGACACATCTTGTACCATCACTGCTAGCCTCTGGAACACCTCTATGTAGGCCTCCGATGATCCTGTCTGTCTGAGCTGTGTGAGCTCCCTAAAAGGTAGCTCTGGATCCCCCTAGTCAAATCTGTCAATGAGCCTCTGTGTGAATTCTATGTAAGATGTAATCTGATTGTGACCTAATGTGGTTAATCCATGATACCACCAATCATGAGATTTGCCATCTAAGTACATGGTGGCAAATTTGATGGCATCCATCTCTCTCATGGGGTTAAGACGTAAGTTAGTATCCAGCTTATGCACCCATGCTTGTGTTGTCACCTTAGCCGATCCATCAAAATAAGGGATCTCTATTTTGCCTACCTACACTCTAGTTCATAGTTGGGCCTCTGATACTGTTTCGGTTTGCCCTGAAATTTGATCCCGCAATACTAATCTAATGTGACCTATCTCTGAAACCCTACACTTAGGGCATGATACTCCCTAGTATACTGCTCAAAATTATCCTCAATCTCGTCCTCATAGTTATGATGTGGCTGAGTATCCAAGAACGTAGGTAGATATGGTCTAGGAGTGGACATGTTCTATGTTTGTCCTAGCGGTGCACCTCCTCCATAGCTCTGTCCCTCAGTGTGATAGTGGGGGTTGTGCTCCTGTTGTTGTCTAGTCCCTCCATGAGATCCACTAGCCTCCCTGTTGGCATAAACCTCCAGACCCTTCCCTCCATGGGTCATCTGCATCAGGAGTTGGGATACCCTCTCCTAGCTTTCACTTACCTTCCTTAGAACTTCTGTCATCTCTACCTGTCCCCTACGTACTGTTTCCTGATTCTCCTGTAGATGATGTACCAAGGTGCTCTGTGATAAGTTTATGGAGTGTTGCAACTCCTTAGCGAATCTTGCTAGAATCTGTGGCTCACTGTCCTCACCCGATCCTTCCATTTCAGCCTCTGCTTCACCTGTCTGTTTCCTGCGTCTGCCCATGCAAATGCCACTGAACCTCTACATGCACTAACCCCCACTGGCTGGGAGGATCAAAAGCTTTGTTACCACTGTAATGTTCCTGAGCCAAATTTTTTGCTCAAATTTTTTGCTCAGAACACTAACTATTTACTGTTGTTATGTTGTTCATGTGTTTGCAGGTGTATCCGCGAGATGTGCATGGATTATTCAATGTAGATATGAAGCATACATTCATAAACAATACAAGAGATACAAGAACACCAGTAGAGAATCAAAATGTCAGATCTGACCTTTATTTAGATAGTAAGAAGCCTCTATATACAAGAGAACTGTAGATCTGGGATCAAGCCCCAATAACAACAAAATGGGCTTCTAGCTGATACAATAAGAAGAATGCCTCCCAAAGGCTGTAATAGAGAGATCCAAGCCTCCAAAGGCCACCAACAAGTAGATCTGACTGAAGATAGAAGAACTGGATCAATGCATTGCCAAACCTCCTCAACTGGATGAGTTGCACCCTGCTCTGGATGCTGCCAAACCCTCAAGTTTCAGCCTACCCTCTCCTGACCTCCAAATCCTCCAAAACTCGCTCAGAATGTAGATCGGGTTTCTAGAAACCCATGGAATCAATCTCAAGTTGATCTGAGCAATGTTGCTCCATCAAATGGCCAATCCCTAAACTGGATTGTGCCCTCCCTGGTTTGATAAAGTCAAGAGGGTACGTTTTCCCCTCTAGGAACCTCCAAATGCTATCAAACTCTGTCAGATCATAGATCGGGCCACTACTACCATGATATTGAAGTCTCAAACCAAACTATGAAGATTTGACCCTCCAAACACTGAAAATACCTTTCTGCAGGACGTCCTCTTCCTCTCCAATGCGTGCCAAGCTCACAGAAATAAACTGCAAGGATAAACTCCTCTGGAATAGACTAGGAATGATGCCAGGGACCCTCTGAAGAGAACCCAGGTGCTAGATTTCCCAAATGCCTCCTGCTTCCTCGAGATCGAACTAGAACCTCCAAGATGGTGCGCCCCCTAGCTGGAAACCCCCCTGGGTTGCGCCCTAACCTGGTGAATGCTTGTAGAACCAACCTGCAACACTGTAGAATGGTGTGGGAGGATTATTTCACCTCCTTAGACTCAAAACCCTCAAAATTGATTATGCTCAAGAGCTCCAATGCAAAATGATAATAATCGAGAATGAATAAGGAGTGTGCCCTGCCCTTTCCTTTATAGCTCCAATCTATTCCTCCATTGAGTTAGTTTTACCCTTAGGGTTAACTCTTAACCTAACTCATCTTTTCTATTTCTTCGTTGAGTTACCCTTTTTCCACAAAGTCAACTTACTTTAGAATATTACGATTCCTGGTTGACTTTGTCCCCAATACACCTGAGACTATATTCTAGTGGGGAAAGCTAGACCACTAAGTCTCTCCAACCCTCTTCATCAAGAGGTGGGGAACATTACATATGCATCCTCCTCATCACTGTCATAGTGCACCTCAATGTAATGCACTCTCCCTTTACCCCGGCATCTGTGATCTGGCTCCCAATGCTCTTTGCAACTGTAGCAAAGTTCCCTACTCCTAATGGGTGTAGGCTCAATCTGTGCTCCTGTCAATCCACTAATTTGTGGGGATGTATCCTCTTTCCCTTGTCTACACCATGCTCTACTATTATGTATTTCTGATATCCACTCATATATGGCTTGATCCAATTTTACCCGAAGCTTTTCTTTGTTATCCATTCTCTTAGACCACTGAACAACATGTTACTTGCTCATCCTGCAATCAGATATTTTCTCCTTATCGAAGACCCCTTAGGTTGGGAGGAATCTTCGCTCCGATACCACTGTAATGTACCCAAACAGATTTGCTTGGAACATTGAGGTTTTTATGTGTTTTCTGGTTGTGGTGTTTTGTCAAACAATTTGCAGATTTTAGTGTTCAAGAGTTCCGTTGGGTTTATGGTGATGGTTCTTTGTGTGTATGCAGCCAAGAATTGATAAAGATATAGCAATGGAATATACTCAACAAGATTCAAGAAAAATAACACCACAAATAACCACAAATACCTCAGATCTGATTTATTTTAGATATATAGCTGACCTCATACAAAATGGAGCAGATCTGGAATATAAATAAGAGAATAGAGTGTATGGTTGATAATGCCTCCAAGATACAATAGAGAGATGAAGATATAGGCTTCCAAAAGCCTCCTCAAGATGAACACCAAAGATCTAGAAGATCCAACTCGTCCCTAGCTGAGATGTGATGCCCTCCCTAGCACAATGCGCCCCTCACTAGTTGTAGCAAGCCAAGAAATCGGCCTCCAAGGATATGGCCTTTGAATCACTGAAACCCACTGCTAAATGATAGATCGGGGAATAGGACAATCCTTTGATGAATCTCCTAACTGTTGGGTGAGATCTCACCCTCCAAAACACTAGATCCATGATGAAGAATGCGCTCTCATGAAGAGCAATTGCGCCCCACTGGAAGATAAATTGGAATAGCTGAAGAATACCCTCGAATACTGATGAAAAGAGGCACCCTGGGGATAATGAATACCTCTGAAGTGAGATCTCTCTCAAATCTAATGTCTACCATCCACCACGAACTCCTCACTCAAGAAAGTGTGCCTTAGCTCTGCAGGAACCCACCAGAAATGCGCCCTTCTTCCTCAACTGCCCCTCTGAATGAATAGTAACTGATTTATGTTAAAAATAATTAAAAAGTACCTAGGTAAGTGTTTCTCATCACCTAGGCACCTAAGGGGTGAGAAAGTGCCTAATGTGGACCCTAGTCATTTAATTTGTGAGAAACAAATTGAAAGGTGATTTTTTGAGGCTTAAGGAAAGTGGGTGACTAAAGTGATTTTATCTCCACCATTGATCTCATCTAATCTCAACCGTTGGGTGAGATGACTCTTGAGATTCCCTCATGAGGTCGACTAGGGTAGGAGGGCGCACCCATTCTTGGGTAGATGAAACATTTTTGAGAGAGGAAGAGAGCAGAAATTCAAGTTTGAGGAAAGAGGCCATTTTTGCAGAGCTAGGGCATGCATTTCGAGGCAACAAACTAGCATGCACTTCAAGGCAAAGGTACAACATTTATTGCAGGTCGTACTATATGGATTGAGAAAGCCGTAGAACATTAAAGAAGGCACATAAATCGAGGTGAAGTACAGTTCAGAAAGGAGGCCGTACTGTACGGATTTTCAGGTGTCCGTACAACAGAAAAGTGGCACGAAAATCGAGGAAAGTACAGCCAGGTTGAACAGGTCGTACGGTCTGTACGACTATTTTTCTTGCACATAATTCGAGGAAAAGTTCTGTGGTATTTTCTGGGTGGTTTTGGCACATTTTCCAAGGCAGTCGTACAACATTTAATGCCCAGATTTGAGCTGTAACAGTTGGCACAGATTTCGAGGCAGACGTACAACAAGGAAGAGGCACAGAAAACAAGGAGCAGACCTGTACATGTGTGCAGGAAATTCTAGCACAAATTTCGAGGAGTTTGGCTCAGTTTTTGTGTGAAGACTTGGCACGGTTTTCAAGATAGGTTTGTCAATAAATTTCTGAAGATGAATATGCTGTAAAAGATTTTCTCTGAAGCTCTGAAATAATAAAAAATCCCTCTCCCACTGGTTTTCCCCTTGTGGGTTTTTCCAGGGTCGCTGTTAGACCAAAAATCACTGTGTTAAATTTTCTGAGTTATGTGTTGCTGATATGGTTTTATTTCTGCATTAAATATTATTCAGAATCCTCATGTTTCAGTTCTGAAAATTTTATTATATGCTGAGTTTAATTGGCTTTCATAAAACTGGGTTTGGGCATTAAACATTGGCTGAAAATCAGCGAGACTTGAAACTGGGTGGGGTCTGAAATTCTATAATTTATAATGGTGAGGAAGGGATCTTTCACCTCTGTGACCAAGCTTGGATCAGGAAAGGTGGAATCTTTCACCACCGAGCTGATCTCTAGGGTTTGTTCAGTGAAAACCCTCAAAACCCCCAAGTGCATGGGCTCTCTAGCAAGAAGCCAGACATCAAAATGATAATCAACATAATGAGAGAATAGAGGCCCCTATCTCTCTTTTATCCCCCCTGTTCACCTTTTCCCTCCAAGTGACTTTTACTTTATTTTTATTATTTTTTAATTAA
>SNQJ01S0009161.1:301482-315513 GCA_010110895.2 Picea sitchensis | reverse complement strand
CCTGATTCTGATGAGCTATTACACTAAGAGGTTTCTCCAAGTATTATGCCCAAAATGGCCTTAGTGAAATTAATTAAAATATGACCCATAATAACTCAAAATTACGAAAATCGTTGAAATGCAACGGAACCAAAACCAAGTTGTGAGGAATGGATCGTGATGATGAACTATGATGAACGATGCAAGTCGGGCCCAATAAAACCCCTCAATAGCTCCTGAACTCGCTGTCACCCCCGTATGGCTACTCTGGTAGGCATAACACTCTATAATATAATAATGTCCAAAAATGGGGACATTACACCTTGGGTGGAGTCGTCCCTTGGCACGTTGCGCACCCAAGGAACCTCAACTCCCCGCTATATGAAGACTTTTGTATCCTCATTCGCACTGAGCATCTTGCCTGCCTGATTCAGACTATGTGGAAGTGCGTGCGCTCGAGCTAAGCTCCCAAGGTCTTACACCTCCAAATATGTGGAATGTGCCTCAAATAATGTGTAATTCCATGAGGGGAGCTCTTTTGGCCATATAAATGCTTCTAGCACCACATGGCACCTTCCTAAGAGGGTCATTCCTCCTTTGAGCTTTCTCCTTGCCATATTCATGCTCTGGACCTCCTGCAATGTAGGGAATTTTCTTGTTTGGGTTGTGTTTGACCCCTACCTCGCCATAAGTTGACTTCAAACACCTCCTATGGAAGGGCGTTCATCTTCTAAGGTCCCCTTATTACTCCTATCATCCATCAATGTAGTCTTGAGCCCTGTCTTCAACCTCGGAACAAAGCATTCCATCAATGATGCAAAAAATGGTAATACAAGCTATGTAACCAGGCCTCCAAATATGTGTCAAGTGTGATGTCTATGAGAAAGCCTCCATCAAGGAAAACACACTTATCTCACTTAACATTAGATGTTAAACCATAGTTAATATATTTCACATGTGAGATAATACCTGCATGTGTATTGATACTTACATGCAGGCAAATACTTGGGGTTGTAATAGTATTTTAGTAATCTATAAAACGTTTGTGTAGGGATTAAGATAAGCATAATAAGGTGCAGGACTCTGCTAAGAAAAAGTACAAACTTCCTATTTGACTAGGGATCTGAAGTTAGCTTTGGAATTTTCCATGTTTTGGACAATTTGATAAACCTCTATGTTGCAAGGTCCATCTCACCTCCCTAGATCTTTCTCGGACTCATAAGCTGTATCTGGGAGAGATACGACGTGGATCTGTTTCAGATATGTTTGGGATCGATTCCCTTGATGTAGTGAAAAAAATAAACATTACATAAATCAACATTCATGGCAATTTTAACAAATACACAACTGAAAATGCAGAACTGGTATTGAAATGGTTAATTAGGCTTGATCTATGGCACATAACTACCCATCAATTGGAGTTCCCTTTATGCGAGAATTATCATGTACATTCATGTCAGCAAATAGATGTTTGATAAAATAGACCAAACTATATTTGCTTCTTGCTGCCAAAAGGACATTTAATGTGGCACCAATAAGATATTAGGCAAGATCAATTTTCTATCTACTTGACCACTGTTTTGGCATAAATTTAACGAAATTACAAGTAATATATTTCAAACTTGAAAACCTCATAAAACTGCATAACTCATTGTGGATGAAAATCCATATTTATAGGGTATGAAGGATTATTTTGACAACTAACTTCGGAGAATGTACTGTCCCCATTTTGGGACATTATAATTTTACAGAGTGTTATGCCTACCAGAGTAGCCAGATAGGGGTGACAGAGAGTTCGGGAGATATTGAGGGCTTTTATTGGACCCAACTTGCATCGTTCATCATCAGGATCCATTTCGCACAGCTTGGCTTTGGTTCTGTTGCATTCCGACGATTTCCGTAATTTTGAGTTATTATGGGTCATATCTTAATTAAATTCACTAAGAAGGTCATAATGGGCATATTACTTGGAGAAACCTCTTAGTGTAATAGCTCATCAGAATCGGGAAGAAGAGCACTACAAGATAAGATGATGAGAAGTGACTTTCAGTGGCCGGAGGAGCCATAAGGATGGATAAATCACTTTTTAGAGGTAAAATGGTTAATTAATTAATTAATTAAGTGATTTAATCAAGGAATAATAAAATAAAGTAAAAGTCACTTGGAGGGAAAAGGTCAACAACGAATTAGGGTTTCAGCAGTGAATTAGGGTTTAGAAAAGCTATAAGAGAAGGGTCAGCGACCTAATTCATCATTATGCAAATTATGACTTGTCATTGAGGAGAGAGGCACATCTCAGGAGAGATAGTTCAGTGGATTTCAGGAGGAAGACACCAGTTGGTTGATTTCGGTGTTGAGAGACACACCCTAGTCACCGGGAAGATCAAACAGGTCTTCCATCATCCTTCGGCAGCAGTTACTCAGTGTTCAACAGCAAGGGCGCATTCATCCAGAGGGAGGGCGCAACTTCTGAGGAGGTTTAGAGATCGAGTTGTCCCATCCAGGGAGAATTCCGAGATTTCCCTCCGACCCATTTGAGAGGAAGGCAAGGCGCATCTTTTTCCTGGTTTCTCACCAGATTCCGACGGAGGAATCATCTGGGTCGCATTTTCCAGACTTGGGAGTGCGGCACTTTTGGCGGATACATTTAGGGTTCCCGAGCGAGCATCAGACCATATTCAGGGAAACCCTTCCGACCCATTTCCCAGTAGACCAAGGCAGTCATTTTGAGACACATCTCGTCCGATTCCGACGGTGGAATCACTAGGACACATTTTGCCAGAGAAAGAGGGGTGCATTCCCCCAGGGGGATCCATCCAGGGTCCAAACCCACCAGCAGAGGGGTCCGACAGTTACCAGTACTGAGAACTAGAGCAGGGCGCATCATTTGGGACAGTTCCCAGGCCATTCCGAGAGGTATAGCTCCCAAGGCGAACTTTCCAAACTTCCAGCAGTTACCGTACGAGCTGCCCTGGTTCCAATGCATCCATTGATCCCGCAGTGCTCACATATTCCGGGTATTATTTTTTAGTC
Source organism: Picea sitchensis (assembly GCA_010110895.2). Lineage (NCBI taxonomy): Eukaryota > Viridiplantae > Streptophyta > Pinopsida > Pinales > Pinaceae > Picea > Picea sitchensis. Next base: position 312,501 of record SNQJ01S0009161.1, on the reverse strand, counting down.
GCTTATTTGTATTCTGGATGAGATCCTTTTGTCTTTTGATCTAGTCGAGTGTTGACATTTTATTCAGCCGCATTCGGCCTTTTGTAATCCGCAGAGATATCATAATATAAACTTTGCAGTTCTTTGTCACATTTATTATTTGTATGACCATCTATATGCTGTAAACAATTGATCCTACACACACATTAGCAGCGTTTCCTAGACTAGCCAAGTCAGGAACATTACAGAGAATATCATGCTTTAAAACCTTTTTTGCATATATACTTTTATATCTATCTTGATATATGCTTTCCAGCCATGTTGTATCCAAATTTTTCTCAATGTTACTTATTCATATATGTTCCTGCCTCATTTTGTATATGTTCCTGTATCTATATCCTGTGAAGTTAGATAAACCTTATGCCCTATACTTTTTGTCACGTTTTTAATTTTGGCATTCTTCTACTTCTGAGCTGACTTCTTTCTGTTTTGAGATTACTTGATATTAGAGTTCACATAAAAATAAGTTTTGCTACACCCATGCACATGAATATCCTGTTAAGGATCCTTCCCATTTCCAAAAACTGTGTACTAAACATCCCTATCATCAGTCCTCACCATCTTACACTTTGGGCCGACAACTATGTACATCCAAAATAGTAAGGTCAGAATGCAAAGTCCCTTCTCCAATTGCAATTCAGAGGGATATTCTTGAAATGTAGCAGCTGGAAGAAATGTTGGATTGTGATTCTAATAATCTGTTAACTTGGAAGGTAAAGTGACCACAAATTGAACTAGATTGTAATATTAAATAATGCATTTGTTTTGAAGGGTGTTTATGAGCTCACTATAGTGTTTGTTGGCAAAGTCTCACTGGAAATCTTCATCTGTATAAAACAATGTATACCTTCTCACATTTAGTTATAAAAAATTCTTTCAGACTTCAAAATATTATTTACATGACTCATCTTACTTTGCATCCATATGTCTGCTATTTGACATAATTTTCATTTTATCCTTACTGTGTTGTAGGCCCTTTGGATTCACCGCCGTTTCCTCTTTCATGAATTGATACAGCAGCCTAGATTTCACTACAGTGAAACATCATCTACAATAGACTCTGATATCAGTCCAAAGAAAGAAGCTCCCAGAGATGGCTACAGTCACCAACAATTGCATACTTTTCTGGGTGAAGAGTTTGAGCTCATTGACACATGTTTGAATGTCCCTGACACCGGCTTTGAAGATACCACCCAACAGAAAGAGTATGCAGCCATGTACAAGATGTGGATGATCATGGTAAGCTTTCAGTTCTTGGTAGGAAGTATGTGTAACAGCTTACATGGCACTGTTATATATATATATATATATATATATATATATATATATATCCAAGGAAAATCTCATAGGATCCTCCCCTCTTCCCCAGAATATATGGGTGGAGGGAAGCTCAACCGCCAGCCACAATAGTGGCTAATAACCCTGTTGGACTTGATCCTATTTGAACTTGTGACCTATGGCCTTCATGTTAGCAACATGCCTTGGACAAATGGTTCAACTAATTGAGCTAACCCTTAGGGCTATGTGTGTAGCTCAAGGAGTAGCTCAATCGGTTGTCACCAATGTTGTTGAGCATTTGGCTAGTTCCATGCCAGTAAGTGCCCGATTCAAATCCTCCTAGGTTAGGCATACTAATCCACGCCAACGGGTTTACTAGGGATGCCATCCACAAACACGAGGAAGCATCCCTTGGGTTTCTCCGCGAGGTATATATATAATCTAATTTTAAGGTCACGGCCAAGCCAGACACCAAACTGGTGTATGAGACACCCTTGTTTGTGGGACAAGGGACCCCCTCTGCCCAGCAATTTGACTAGTAAAGTCTACGGAGGCATACATACCCTACCCCCCTTTGGATTTGAAGTTGTGACCTCTTATATATAGGGAGAGATAGATAGATAGATAGATAGTGTGTTTGTGTGTGTGTTTGTGTCTGCATGCGCATGTGCATGCGTGTTGTTTTTTTTTTAAATATGACATCATATGACAATTATCTTCTATGACTAGCACAAGGGGTATCTATTTAATATATTATCACCTTAGATTTTTTCTTCACTGCACCAGCAACTGCAATGGATTAATGGAAGCAAGGAATTGTTGGAAAGGATTGAAAAAGAACGATGCAATCTCAAAGCTATGATAGAAAAGGTCTGCCCACAAAGAGCTGTCGTCTGGGAAGGATTGTTCTGTCTGAATCAATGTTCATATGTTGAGCCTCACTGAATTAGATAAATTGTTTACATAATGCCATGTATCATGATTCATAATATCATTTACAAGTAGAATTGAGAAATATGAATTCGATAAATCAATAGCACATTGCACCTTATTTCGCAAGAATCTGTTGAAAAGGTACTGCGTTTACTTTCATAAGTTAGAGTGAAAAATTGAACCTCCTAGTTTATCTCATTTATTTCAACTTAATAATAAGTACAAAGTGACCTCAAAAGAACATTTTGTCTTTATATGATTTCACCTTAATATAATCCTCTTTTGATGAGGAATTTGTACCATGTAATATTATAACTTGTCACTAGTAATATACCATGTGGACTTGCATATACCCTGTACAAATTGATTGCTTACAACATAAATTAAATAAATTAAGTTAATATATGGATATTCTATGTACTAATAAAGCTCTCTTTGAGTAAATGTACTTTTACAAAATATTTTCTTAGAAAAATTACTTTAAGTGTGGTTTATTATGACATATTATTAATTTAATTCAGCATTTTTAAAGACCAAAGGCATCATTTTTTTCGGTTAGTATTATGCATTATGTTTGGCAATTTTTAATATTGTAAAAAATGATCTAATATGCTCAAATGGCTCTACATGATGTATGTTATGAGTCAAACCTTTAATGTTGACTGACGCTCGAGGCAAGGTGACAAGTTATGTCAGTACTTGAATATCAAAAAAGGACAGTCATTAGTTGTAACTATAAGTGTAACTGACTACATAAGATTAGTAGATGCCAAATCCATGAAGATATAATATTTTATTTTGTGCTTATTCACTCATATAATTTCATTATTTCTACCAGTCCGTGAATGAATGTATATTAGATCTGTTTACACTGGGTTACCTTTTCGAGTGGATGAATAATTTAAACAACTAGAACATTGGTTCCATTGCGCTACATGGAGACCTTTTTTTCCTTATTTATTTTTTAAAAAAATGTTTCTTTTAATTATTCATTTTATTCATTTGATTAAAAATGTGCATAGTTTGCATTTTATTATACAAATTCAAACAAAAAAGAGAACCTACAACACAATCAAAGCTCAAAAATTGAGTGAGTTGTTTAATTATGGGACATTATTTCAATAAGTGAAATTGTCACTAAAGGGAGATCAAAGAATGATCATAGTAGAGATTCAAAAAGTAATTTTGGTGTTATGTGAAAAGGAATATTCATCATTAACTCTGCTCCCAAATCAAATTCTTTTTGAGACCTGTGAGGAAATTTTAGATTCTGCATGGAGAATTTTACCTGAGCATAATGCAAAACCATAGTTGGATAGAAAATAAAATTTCTTGTGCATGCTTGAAATACATGGAACCTATTAATTTTGACAAAATCAAATTTCAACAAGTTATTACATAATCTTATATGATTTTTGTTAATCATGTTGAAACGTCATCTCAATATAAAGTGGAAAGTGATCAATTTAAGAAATATCTATAGAATCATTTGTATTAAAAGATTTAAACTCTTAGATGATTTTTGTCAACCATGTTATTGAAACATCTCAATATAAAGTGGAGAGTGATCAATTTAATAAATATATGTACTTTCCTTTGTATTAAAAGAAATATATTGGAATCAAATATGATTAATAACATGGTAGTGAGATATGGAGGTTAAGGAGGATACTTGGAGATTTAAGGTTTTTCAAACCTAGGACCAGAAGAGTAGTTCAATTACACTACAGATCCAATTGAGGGTTTCCCTATCTTCCTTAATGGAGGTAACCTAGTGTGTGCGCAAGGTGTTGTTTCTAAGGTTTGCACTCTAAAGAAGAAGAGGAGGATTCAACTGGCCACTATGTCACCCATACCAAAACCTTGGACTACAATGAAAGAATGGAGGTCATAAGCAGAAATGACAACTTTATCGGAAGCAGGAGGTCAGAAGTAAAAACATTTTTGGCTTTGTAGGTGACAAGACCCCATGTCAGTTGGAACTAGTCCAATCTTTACTATGTCACGACCTTTCATCTCTAGATCTTTATGTGCATAGATACGAGGAAAGAGCTAGAAGGAAAGGCGTTATCTTAGGGGGCCTTACTACTCAAAACTTTGTAGAGAATGTTCATGGTGTCGAGAACAAGGATGGTTTGAAGGTAGAGATTCTATAAGTGTGTTAGGGTCCTACCCTAACCCCCCTACTTAGATACTTTATTAGTGTATGAGGCCACCTTCCTTGAATAAGGCACATTAAGCAGTTAGTTAATAGTCACTCATTGTAATAAAGGGTCATTTTTAGTAATAAAGCCCAAATTAGTTGGTTGTCTCTCATTATAAGGGGCCCATAGGTAGTTAAGATTCGTTATGGATACCTATATATTTAGTAGAAGGTTATGTATTGTTTTGTCAAGAATTGTTATTGTATTTGGAGCATTGCTCTTGGAGGTTGCCCCCTGGAAGAGGCAAGTGAATATCTCTCTCTATTTTTATCTCTCTTTTCTCTTGTGTTATTGGGTTTTGTGCTAGATTTTATGTGAATGCTTTAAAGATTTGGGGTTAAGTACACTACAAAGTGGAAGAGGAAGAAGGTTTGGGAGGTGAGGGTTTGAACTACGTAAGAAAGAAAGGTGGTATCCCTCTAGTTAACTCAGATAGGAAGGGTAGGAAATGTTCCAAGCCATTAAAACCAAAGACCAAACTGATCTTAGGTGAAAATATTACTATGGATCAGGTAGTCAAAATGTCAAGTAAAACCCTAATTGGGTGATTCTATGGAATGTATATCTCTAAGAAGAAACTCTCTCTTTGGACAGAGAGGGTTTGGAAGACAATGCTAGGGTACTTCCCTAGTTACTACACTCTATTGAGAGGTTGATTGGCATTTCACTTTGGAACAAAAGAGGATGCAATAAACCTTCTAAAGTCAAGATGGTTTTGGTGCTTTGTATCTTTAACCTTGAAAAATGGTCTCTCTATTTTGACCCTAGGCTGAAGAGGATTACAATGCATCTTCTTTGGGTTAAATTGTTAGGCCTAGATTTGGAGCTCTAGTTAATGGAAGTTTCTAAGGCTATTGGAGATAGTCTCGAGACTTTTTTTAATTGGATGAACAGTTTAAAAAGGATACTTCATGTATGGTGGTTAGCATCCTGGTCAAGCTAGATTGGAAGGATGGTCTAGTGAAACACATTGAAATAGAGTTGGGTGTTGACGCCCAAAAGCGCAACTTCAAACCCCTGCATGCATCTTATGGAATATCTCTAGTTTTCTAAATGTTCTCCAAGAGAACTTGATGATTAGTTGGATGTGTGCATTTGAGTCGCATTTGAGTTGAGTGAATTACAGTTGGTTGTGTAATGGCCTTCCTGGTTACCATTACTGCACTTGTGCTTGGCCTCTTTGTTAGAAACAATAGGTGTGCTCGTTTAACAATAGAAAATATAGCAATATTGTCACCCAACTATAGGCCGAAGCCAGCCTCGAGCACCTTAACCTTGACAGAGAATAATTCTGGAAGCAAACCCCAGGCCTAATAGCCAATCAAGGTAGTGTATCACTCTCTAGAGTTAGCATACCAAGCAAAAAGTCCAAACCATAACCAAGAGAGAGTCAAAGACTGAAACCGAAAATACAATTTGCAGTAGCTGCAGCTGTAGCTACTCTTCAGACTTGCGCACAACTAAATTTCTGTAGTTGCGAGCTGTGTGTGTCAAATGAGCTCTGGTGTCTTGTATTTATACTGCTCCTCCTTAGCTATCTGGGCTGACTTCTCATTCTAGAGGCTAAAAACTCAATATTAAATATTTCATTTAGTTGACTTGTCTTCTAGGGTTATGTCCAATGCTTTAGGGATTCTTCTCGCTTCTTGGAATATTCTATTTTTGTTAGGGTTACACGTGGAGGTTAATACCTTCTGCAGCTACCATAATATCAACACTCCCTCCTAGTTAGGGAGGTATTGAAAGCAATGGTCTTGAGCACAAACATACCATTCAACTGGTAGCATCATCATAGCCTTACAGGTTATCTCATGATTAGATCACGAGCACCGTCATCACTATCAATATCATTTGATAGCATCAACTACATCATCTCTCGAAGCCATACTCCATCTGAGTAATCAGGGATGATGTTGAATAAGTCACTCACTCCACAGAGTGATACAAGAACCATTCTTCTAATCTGGACATATGTCCTAGAAGAATAATTATTCCAACAAATGCTAGAAGCCATGCCATGGGATACAAGGACTATTCTTCTAATCCAGACATACGTCCTAGAAGAATAAATGTCCTGGACCATTTTCCGTCTGGAGAATGTTTGTCCATCAGCACACTGACTATCCATCTAGCTAATAATCATTTTCAACACTACTAATAGTCTACATGGAAATTAGAACAATGTCATTCAATAGATCACAATTGTGTATATCCATAGTAGTACACAACTACTATCCAGTGGTACACAATCACACCAAGTAGCATACGACTACTTAATCATTGACACATAGTCACAATCGATGGAACACATCCACCACAGTAGCATGCATCTATTGTCTAGAGACACACAAGTCTCCATAGCAATCATATCAACCTGCATAAAACAATATCATGATATAAACTGAGTCATTTAGGCCATTCTTCCACTCACATTTGTGAGATTTGGAAGAGCATCTGCCCTCAGAATGTAAAACATCAGCCATGGGCTATTTGGACTATTCTTCTCAAGCATAGAAGAATGATTGTCCCTGATTTCTTAGCCTGGACCACTCACCTAACTGGGCCATTCCTCCTGCACTAATCATAGTGCAACCTGGAGAGAATGAGTCTTCCCTCAGGAATGTATGTCCCTGATTGTTAAACCTGGACCATTCACCTAACTGGGCCATTCCTCCGGCACTAATCATAGTGCAACCTAGATAGAATGAGTCGGCCCTAGGGAATGACTGTCTGGACCATTTCCTGATGGAAATGACTCTCCTGCACCAACCTCCAAAACGGACCATTCTTCGAAACTACTCACAACTGTGAACTTCGAAAGAATGACTGCCCGGTAAGGCGGACCATTCTACTTTACCACTACTCAGATTGACTGGCAAGAAGAATGATTGTCCTAGACCATTCCCCCACACTGGCCACAAGGGGAATCGTTGTCTATGGTACATCAGCAATCTATCATACCATTTTCATTACGAAAATGACTATCCGATCTAGACCATTTTCAGAACTGGAAAATGCTTGTCCGTCAGAAATCTCAAACTAGTTTTCGAACCGGAAATGAAATGCTCATCCTGGACCATTTTTCGAAGTGAAAAATGATTGTCCATAAATCAATAACACATCAGTGCTCCCTCCCAACCTGGGAGTAATCTCTTCCTTCTTCAATAAGGAAGTCGTCTCCACAAGCCCCAACTTGTTTCTTAAGTACGCAAACTTTTCATCTTGGACAGAGGTTTTACCAAAATATCTTCTATCTGCTCATCTGTGGAGATATATTGGAGAACCACTTCTCTTTTCTCGACTTCATCACGGAGAATATAATGCTTGATCTCAATGTACTTCGATATGTCATGGAACACTGGTTTTCTCTTAAGGCTTCATATAGCTCTGATCATTACAATATATCATGGTCAAGCTCAGCACTTATGTTTCCTGCTAGCCCATGACATCGTGGAAATACTCAAACTTAAACATATCCAAGTAGCACTTCTTCTGTCATCGTGAGAGTTTGCCATGGATTATCAATCCATCGTCTCGGACTTCTGAGTAACTATTCTAATACGCTATATCTTTTATAGAAAGTTTTCACCACACTTCTGTTGTATATGAAATACTATGCATCAGGTTGTTTGAATCCATACAAGGTCTTCTTTCTCACTTGCTTTATTGGGAAGAGCAGTATTTTACATGTAAATTCCAATCCATGGATACTGCAAGAGGTATATCTGGTTTACCGAAACAAGTTGTTGTCATAGTCTTCTCCCTCCTTCTGGAAGAACCTCTAAATCTTGCAATGCTTCCATTCATAAGTCTTTTTCACATTTTCTTACATACATTGTTCTTTATCATAACTTCCATTCCTTCTGCTCGATTGCTTCTTAGTGGGTTTCAAACCAAGTTGGTAGTCTTGTGATTCTCGATATAATAACTGGTTGTTCTTGTTTTTCTTTCTTTCTTGGAATCTTCATGTTCTTCCTCATGTCTCTCTTTAGCTCTTGGGTCCATGGGATCTTCTATATGCCTTGAGGATTTCAACTTCTTTCTTTCATCATAGGATCATGGGTGTAGATGGACAACCAATGATACTTTAAGGCTTCTTTTCAAAGAAAACTTCTTCTAGAGTCAAACTGAACACGTGTTGTTTATCATGGATGCTACTTTCAATTGGAACATGGACAGATACTTCATAATCCTCAATGGATCATATCACTTAGGATTAGCTCCCTTCTAATCCTTGCTTCATGCATTAATGCATGCTCTTTTTTTGGAATTATGTAATCAACTCCCTCCATCTAAGAGAGTCCACACTTTTGTCTACATCCTTATTGCCTTCTGCAAAGTGTCACAAGTCTTTTTCTAATTTCCTCTCGATTGCTGACTTCTTTCTATTTTGACTTATTCTGGGTTTCTTCAAGTTTGATTCTGATTTCGACTTATCTTGCAGTTGTTACTTATGTAATAGCTTCCACAGGAATTGTTACCGAGGATTTTCATTGTACTTCATATCTTTATGTGTATTGCTTGACTTGTAGTTATCGTGATAGCAATCCTTATCTTGTTATTCTTCCATAGGTATTGTTTCACTTGAACAGCTTATCTTTTAAGAAATAGATATGCAAGATATGTACAGAAACTATGTAAACATGGTATGTACAAGAACTATGGAGAATATTGTTACCTTGTCTTAGAAGAAGTTTGGTTTATCATGCTTGGCCTTCTTGGAGGGTTCCCTTTCTTCAGCAACTGATGCTTCGTTTGTTTCCTTCCTTAGGCCAAACTTCCTCTTATTCTTGAAATTCTTGAATTTTTGTTGTGAAGGCTTGATCATCATATTTATTTTGGGATTTCTCTTTTTTGCTAATCCTTGATTCTTCTTGTGCACAACAAGTCCAAAGTTCTTAAACTGTGAGATATTCCTTTCTTGTGTTCATGCTTGCGGCAAATGCATCCCATGTCTTGGGAAGACTGTTGAGTACTATATTTACCAGTTCCTTGAAATGATTTTTTCAATAGCTTGTAGTTGATCTCTTAACTGAGAGATTATCACAAAGTATGATGTTATGCTTTCATCATCATTCATTTTCATGTCATGAAGCTCATTCTTCAGACTCATTACTTGTCCAATGTTTCTGACTGAGAAGAGATTAGTTAGGGCATCGTACATCTTCTTAGATGAGTCAAGATGAGAGATGTAGGGTATCAAGTGGTATTTTACAGAGTCCACTATGATACTCATGGCATTGATGTCATTGTCCTTGAAATTCTCCATAACAACAATGCTCTGAGGTTCCTTCTCTTTTCCTTCTTCAAACTGTGGTTCCACGATCTTTCGTTTCACGATATCCAACATTTTATTCTGGGCAAGGATGAGGTCAATCCTTTATCTTCCATGCTCTGAAGTTAGAAGCCCCTTCTAACTTGTTTTCTGACTTCATAGAGTAAGTCATGATTGTTTTGACTTGGTCAACCTTTGACTTTGACCAAAAACTCAAACTTGACGTCTTAGCTTGCTGAGAGTACCATGAGGTGCGTCAGGTTGGGGTGTACTAGGCTATCCTGAAATTAGGTCAATATATTCACTTAAGGTGCCTTAACAAGAGGGTTATAGTTTTGTTGCTGCAGCAAAAAATTTGACTGCAACTGCCACTGTAACTGAGCAAAAATCCTCCCAATCTATCTTCCAGCGGTTAGACTATCTGAAGATAGTGTGGGCCCATAACTTGTTAGAAACAATAGGTGTGTTCGTTTAACCATAGACAATATAGCAATATTATCACCCGACCATAGGTTGAAGCCACCTCCGAGCACCTTAACTTTGACATAGAATAATTCTGGAAGCAAACCCTAGGCCTAATAGCCAATCAAGGTAGTGTATCACTCTGCAGAGTTAGCATACCAAGAAGAAAATCCAAACCATAACCAAGAGAGAGTCTAAGACTGAAACCGAAAATACAAGTTGCAGTAGATGCAACTGCAACTACTCTCCAGACTTGCGCACGACAAAATTTCTACAGTTGCGAGTTGTGTGTGTCAAATGAGCTCTAGCGTCCTGTATTTATACAACTCCTCCTTAGCTGTCTCGACCGACTTCTCATTATGGAGGCTAAAAACTCAATATTAAATATTTCCTTTAGTTGACTTGTCTTCTAGGGTTATGTCCAATGCTTTAGGGTTTCTTCTTGCTTCCCGGAATATTTTATTCTTGTCAGGGTTACACGTGGAGGTTAATACCTCCCGCAGCTACCATGATATCAACACGCTTATCATGACTCTGGGCATTGCTATGTTGTTGTTGTTGAATATGGTAAAAGTTCATGAGGCAACTCTCACATACCTTAATTCATGATTAGCATGTTGGATAATAAGTATGTTATTATTTTGAAGGGAACTCAAGTTTTGCAAATGTGAGATTGGTTGGAAATATGGCATTATGCTCTTTTGATACATTTTATTGTGAGTTTTGGGTAACTCATTGTTATAGCAATGGGTATGAAAATATTGGTGCCACGCCACAAGGGGTAAGATGTTGTTTAATTTCGTCCCCGAGGTGTAGGACAGTCGGTGA